>VWYP01015220.1:19416-95994 GCA_013400435.1 Pycnonotus jocosus
GAAGAGAGAAAAAATTCCTTGCCATACAGTTGTACCAATCAGACTATTTACACAATGTTCATATCTATTTTCCTAATCCTATTTCCTCTCAAATCACCTAAATTCATCCCTTTCCCTGCTGTTGGTCACTCCCCTGAATATTTCACAAGAAGTCTTGTGAAATCCCCAAATACTCTTCCCCTGGTTCCTGTCTGATCAACTGCCTGCTTATATTGGTGCCTGGAGCTGCTCCTGCCCAGGTTCAGGACTTTGTGCTTCTCTTTGTGGAAGTGCAGACAGTTTCTGTCAGCCATTCTTTAATCTGCTCCCAGTTTTCTGCTTCAGAGGTAAATTTCAAAAAGTTACCCCTTTAATGATAGTGACTGTTTTATAGCCCACTGTGTCTTATTGTTATGAAGAGAGATCAAGGGTACATCAGCCTGAAATATCTTGGCACAGAGCAGAGATTGAAAATGTGAGTAGGAACAAAAGGGTGCAAGGCCAATAGGAACAAGAGATAGCAATTTTTGAGTCAAGTCTGCTCAGTCACGTGCATAAGATCTATGGAGTCTGATACAGAGATCAAGTTGAATCCTCCCTCCTTGTCCTCCTGTGCTTCCTGACTTCCCTAGGAACTACAGATAGAGTATACATGCATGGGGTTAGAATTATGGGGAGAGCCACACAGATAGTAAGACCACTGCAGCATCAGACACTTAGGCACAGTGGCATATGTGGATTTTAGGTCATTAGCAAACAAGAGGACATGAATAGGGAAGGACTTTCAGGATTATAGGTACAGAATCAGGAAATGGTTGAAGTTTGAAGGGACCACTGTGGCTCACCTGGTCCATCTTCCCTGTCCAAGCCAGGTGGTCCAAGAGAACATTGGACAGGATGGCACCCTGACTGCTCTTGAGTGCCTCCAGTGAGGGAGCCTCCACACCCTCTCTTGGCAATCTGTTCCAGTGCTCAGTCACCTGCACAGTAAAGAAGCTCTTCAGACTCTTGTGCATCAACATCTTTCTGTTGCCTCTTGCATATAGGAACACAAACAAAATCCCAATAAAATAAGGAAGAATAATAAAATATAGGACTACAAAAAAAATCAAACAGAAAACCCCCAACAAAACAACAAACCAAGCAACAACAAAAAGAGAAAACAAACCTCAAAGAGAATATGCAATGAGATTAAAAAGAAATAATGTTACCTAAATGCTTTGTGTAACTATCAATCACCAAAATCCATGACAGTTAAGTATGATTTCCAGTACTCTAGGTGACTAAAAAAAGTGTTAAAACTGAATTTAGGCACCATGATCCTGAAGGTTTTTACTGCAGGAGAGCTCACCAGAAATTTAAGTTTATTCAGTGCCAAATGTGAGTCCATAAAGTTGTCTTTGGGACACTAATTTTCCTAAGTAACTGTACATGCAATATATGTACTTCACTTAATTTCTTTAATTATTTTTCCTTCAGCTCAGATATATATTTCAATTTTTGTAATCTTTCAGGTATTTTAAGTGCTTATTTTGAGTTCTAGTTTACATTTTTTTTTCTAAATCCAATTGATCAAGATATCCTTATAAATCTGTCTCTACCTGTCTAAATCACTTCTGATAATATAATTCTGTCTAGATCACCAAAATACCTCAAAAATTTTTATCTCAGGTTTTCAGAACAGCCTAAACAAATCAGTGTCTAATAGAATCCTAGATGATTTTTACATAGTAAAGCTTATGTTTGTATTCCATTTATCCACTTGAATATTTTGGCTCCTTTTTTGACTCTATTAACAGCACATTGATTACTAATTGTGATGCTGTTCTAGAAGTGCATTTTTTGGATGAAAAACATTACAGCAGCAACATAGAACATAATTTATTTTTCTTTAAATGTGAATATCCCCTCCAGGAGCTGCAAACAAGCATTGATATGATACTGTACAGCTATATTTGCAGAGCAAGTTATTCTATCTGGAAGCCAATTGCCCTGAGTGTTTATTTTGAGATCTTTACCATAAAACAAGAAGGGGAAAAAAAAGGTAAATCTTTGCTAATGCAGCAGGAAGGAGAAATAGCTCTTTTTAGTTCAAACAGTCTGGATAACACCAATAATGTCAATGTGTGAATGTCATGCTAAAGGTTCTAATTTTTGACCAGCAAGACGCTGAATTTCTGGCTGTGAAGTTTCAGTGAAAGAACTCTAAGGACTTGATTTGAAACCTGGCTTTTCTCTGCAACTTTTATCTGTGTACACAGCAAGAGTTTCTTTTAGATTTGTAGAAGCCATCCTGGTAATGAAGTCAGCACCCATTATTATAGACAAGAACCCTTTTTACTGAAGGTTCCCAGAGCTTCAACCAGCTTTCTGTGATATGACTGTTCTGTTGACATACAAGGTCTCTTGGGTCTGATATAATCTGATAACTTTCACACATCATGTGCTTTTGGGGGGAACAAAGAACTTAGTTATCTTTGCTTCTTCATTAAAATTGTTACTATCTACATTCACAGTGTTAGACTTAGCCAACCCTTTTGTGATTAAATAAATAATTTGTCGATAAATAGCCACATAAAAAGTAGAAATAAAGGACCAGCATAATGTTATACACAGGTAAAAACATACTGCTAGAAAATGCTGAATGCAGATAGATTAAAAAACAGTGTAAACATGTAAACATGCTTCTCGGAATATGGCATCCAGCTGTGTGGGTCTGGCCTTTTTCCTGTTGATGGTTCAGGGCATGTCTCTTCACGAGCAGACATAGATCAGACCTTACATTCCACCTGATCTATAATTCTTTCTACTTTGGTGGCAAGCATCACATTTTCTGAGATGTTAGAGCAGGCTACTCACAGCTTCTTTCTATTTCTAGACATCAAGTACTTGGTTTTTATTCTCAAACAGAAGAATCTGTTTCTTGGTCATCCCAATATCTGGCTTTTCCACAGCTTTGAGAAGACTTGAGGGCTCTGGACAGCTAACTGGTCTGTCCTAAAAGATGCCAATTTGCAGTTTGGGTCTTGGCTAGTAATGAGACATTCATGCATGAAGGCAGTTTAAAGCACATTCACTACTGGAACACGTGTGACTGTAAGCCAGGTTTGGCAAAACCAAAAATAAAATGAAAGGAACATAAATTTGCCACTGTGAGAAATTATAATTGAAATAGCTAAAATCATTATAGGGAAGTTCAAAATTATGACTCTCAGTGACACTGTTCCTTCTAAGTTATATCTCAAGTTCTGTAATTCAGAAATGAGGCAGAAAATATTTGCTCCATTCTTTGTGGACAAGATAAAAAATCAAGAGAAGTTCTGGACAATATCTAAACCTGCTAACCACTAAAGATCAAAGGGAAAAAATGTACAGTTCTATATTTTTGCTTTATTTGACCTTCTCTAAAAGCAATATATTTTCAGAAATACATATAATAAGATGAGATGCCAAACTGGCTTTGGAAAAAAATTGTGTCCATTCTGCCAACATATTCTGGAACAAATACTTGAAACAAAAGATCATTGTTATTGGTGTTTTTTATTATTATTATAGAATTCTCTTATCAAGTAGTTATTTCAATAGTAGCCAGCAGGAGAAAAAATGTATTTTGATATAAGATAATGATTCAGATCCAGTGTGATTAAAGCTGATCAAGTTGAAGACAAAGAATCTTGTATCAGTTGAAGCTTTCTTGATATTATATTTAAATTTGCTGCACAGACTCTGGTACATTATTGTTTCTTGTGTTCATAGTAATAGACCATGACAGATTTCATGTGTATAAGATGATCTAATCTAATTGTTGGCTTCTGTTCTTGAACCAACAGTTAAAGGCACTTCAGGAACAATTTTAATGTCCTTAGCATGTTGTGCTTTGCACTGACAGCAAAGTAATGAGTTAGTGTTGAGCAATGCAATACTCAATGCTGAAAAACACCTGTAAATAAATGAATAAATACATAAGGTATAAATAAAGTAAATAAGAATAACTGAGTTACAGTGCCAAGCAAAAAGCTTAAGCTACAGCTGACCTAGAATCCAAATCATGACAATCATGTATTCCTGTATTATATCCACACAGAGTGTAGTATATATATTATTATATATATACATACAGAGTTTATATATACCAAAAGGTCTCTCTCATCATTATCCATTATAGGTGTTGGCATTTCACTGCATGTCTAAATTAACACACAAATATTGTTTTCATTACTTATTGATAAAGAAGTTTCAAAAAACTAAACTTAAAAGCCTTTCTGTAGAGCTAGGCATAATTTTATTATATCGATTTTATGCAGGCAAATATACAGGTTACAAAGTTGTCTTGTTTTTTTATTCTAACATGCCAGTATAGAATGTACAGTGTAATAATCATTTCGGTTGTGCTTTGGGAGTTCAGCACGACCTTATGGGTCACTGAATTCATTTCACTAACTCATCACAAACTACAATGACAGCAAAGTCACCTACTGTGCCACCTTCATCTAAAGTAAGTAGCATGGAGGATTTAAACAAGTGTTTCTGCTCCCTTCAATGCTTCAGAAAATCAAGTTGTTATTGGACCTTTTGTGAGTTTTGAGAGTATCTTTACAATTCAACATTCATATAAATTTAGACCATTATTGTAAATGAATACTACTTTATATGTAGTTAAGAAGAGGGTATATTTACCTGGTTACCTAAAATTGGATGGTTCATAAGACAGCATTTCTTTATGTCTCATCAATTTAGGGATTTCAGCAAACTGTTCATTGAGAAATAAATGTAAATACAGATGAAGTGAACAGCAGAAAAAGAAAGATGTCTCTTTTTCTTCAGCACGACTCCTCTCTTTTTTTTCCACATGATTTAAAAAAAAAAGTTCTTCAGATTGTATTTTCTTTTGATCTCCATGAAAGCTTACGTTTACAGGAAATAAAAAATAAAAGTAATACAACTGACTATAATGAGTCACAGCATGTCAACACATGCAGCTACATCTTTGCAAATCATTCTTGCTACTACTCTCTAATCCTTCATGGCAGAGGTTCAATTTGAAGGGGTACACCTTATAGCTCTTCTCAGTAAACACAAATTCTGGTTTCAAACCAATAGTTGACCCACTGTGTCTTTGTCTTTACCTTTGCTTTGTGAATATTGAATGAAGACACTAAAAATTTTCAGAATGTACTGCTGATTCAGGACACATCATCTTTTGGATGCCCTAGATATGGTTTTCCAAAGGATTGTAGCTTTAGGCTTTTACTGATCTACCTTAAATTCCTTATATTCAGAATTTCAAAGAATTTACCCCAAAACTAAGACTTTCAATTCTTTCTTTTCCAGTGTGTTCATTTGCACTTTACAGACACAGACTGCTGGAAGGCATGCTGTCTTATCAGACAGGCACAACGTTTTTCTTCTTATTCATCAATGCTGCATTTTCTTTAGGTAAGAAAAGATAACAGCAATGAGCACTAATTTTTTGTGTGCCTCTGGGGTTGCATTGGACTGCTGAAAACAAGAGATAAGATCACTGGCTTCACTGAGAAACTACATTTACTTTAGATATATGTGTAAGAGACTCAGGAGAGAGGAAACTATTTACATTCTGGCATCTTAATGTATTTCCATCTTTTTTCACCTTCTTTCTCCTTGCTTCTGTAATGATTTCTTTTCCTCCTGTTAAAACCTGCAGGATATATAACAGCTTCAGTGGCATGACTAATCCATGTTTATACAGTAATGAAGGGACTATAGCAATGTCTTTGAGGTGAGTGGACTTTTTGTCTGTACATTGAAACACCACATCAGAGGGGAATTTACCTCTTATACTTTGCCTGGCAACAGTCTCTAATTAATGCCCCCTTCACTTCTCACCCCCAGCCTAAAACTCTCTCAAATATACTCTTCTCCATGCATGAATGCTTTCACAGGGCTTTTGGTTTCACTCAACTCTATTGAAAAGTTAGCTATCACAAAATCATTTAATAGCCCTTTTATGTGCCATTCTTTCCACCTGCTAATTTATGGTACTTTCTTATGCATGTCTGCATTCTTGTAACTATCCTTTGGAGACAGCTTCTTGCCTTGAATGAAGAGATTTTGTTTTGCTCTTTTCTCTCTCTCCCTCCCTCTCTCTCTCTCTCTCTCTCTCTCTCTGAATGTGTGGGGAGTAAGCCCCCCACTTGAGAGGATTCATGTGCCTTTATCAAGGACATCTGACATAAACTGAAAATATAACTTACAAGTTGTATTTTTTCTTGACACACTTACCAACCATCTTAGTCAGCAGCATTTTGTAAGCACTTAGTGTTCAGAATGTACCCTTTTCTATTCTAGAATAATTTTAGAACAAACATCTAATTTATAATTCTATTGTATCACAACATTCCCCTGGCTTTATGTCCAGTTACATGAGAATATTTAATCCTTTTATTACAATTGCATTATTTGGCAGACTTGGTTGTTTTTTCACTTCTATACATATACTACACTATAGGAATGTTTATGTTTTCTCTCACTCTCTAAGCCTTTCTCCTTTTCCAAATCTGGTAGCCACAAAAAAAATGCTGGTTGTCTACATTAATTTAGGTTTTGAGGTAAATGATTCTTCTACTTTATTCTGACAAAGTCAGGCTATTGGAAGACTGGTTCCTAATTTATTTGTCCACATTAAAAGAAGGTACTTGCAGGGGAAAGTTTTAAATCATTATTCATAGCAGAGTCTACACTGAATTCATGTAATGAAAACACAAATAAAAAAGTAATAACCCTTTTGAGAATAACAAGTAGTAAAATAATAATTCTGTAGCATTTGGTGTTTTAATGATTAGATATGTCATGGAATAGTGAATAATACTGGGGTTCACCAGCTGCTTAATGTTTGTCTTGAAAACATTTATTCTTACTGTGATTAAAAAAAAGAAAATAGTTATTTATTTATTACTGGAGAATGCTAGAAAGCAAAATTCATCTAAGGAAGGCTTAACAAGTTTCTGTAGTAAAACAATCTACATTATCTCTATAGGAAGGTTTTGTGGAATTAGAAGAATATTAGAAATCTACTGTGATTTGATCTAGTACATCCTTATAGACAAATAATTTTGTAAATCTGCAAACACACGAGGTATTAACAGTTGTAAGGACATTCTATATCTTTCCTCAAATAATGTCAGTGTTAAGATCTCAGTTTCCATCCATAGGCCAAAACCTACTTCTGAATAAAGAGATCTATATATGTATTTTCCAAACCGTAAGGATATTATGTCTTCAGCATATTTTATCAATTCAATTTTTACATTTCCTGTGTTTTAAAATTTTCTTTGATTTGTGTTGGAACAAAACAAAACAGAGAATGCAACAGCAGCATCACTTTCTCTTGAACACCGAGAACAGAAACGAACAGAATTTCACTTGATAAGAAAGCCAAAGTCTGACAGACTAGATACTTAAGTACCTGAAGCAGGGCAAGTGGGCAGGTGCAGAAATGCCAGTCCAGTTTCCAAGACACTGGACAGTCAAAAAGTGAGACAAAGATGTAGCCTAAGCACCATTAAAGCTTCGGTGGCAGGCTGGGTTGAAACATCTCGATTGCAATTTTCGATATTTGTCCCCAATGCTTCACTGGACTTTGACATTAGTATTTTTTTTTAAAAAAAAGGTGCTTCTAGTGATAAGAATAATATTGTATAAATTGGTCACATGTTCTGCACTTATTTCAGTTTTGGTCTCTTTAGGAATACTTGAACATTTTGTATTTGGAAAAATGAGTGTGGATAAGTTCCTCTACTGAATATTGATGATCATATGATCTATGCTATTGTCCTACAGGAAGATTGAAATTGGGTTTGTTTCTACATTTTTTCCAAATCAATATAATTCTATGAGGTACATAAGAAATGATTAAACCTCTTAGATGTGCCCTAGACAGCTCTCATACCTGCGTGCATTTACAAGTTATAAAGCAGGTTATAGAATAAGGGGTTTTTTACCTTCTTGCATGTCATTATACTAGACATTGATGACTTCAGTAAATTGAATGAAATATTCAAGGCAGCATGCATCCCAACCCAGCCAGAAAAGGCACTGTGGAAATCAGCAGCTCTTTTACCTCCACTGGTTTTTGCCATGTGTTCCTTTCATTTCACTGATTTTATTCTGAAGATATAAAACACTTGCATATTGCTAACAACCTCTATATACCATCAAAATAGGTTGCAGTGACAAGAATGTATTTTTCCTACAAATTTTGGCACAGGCCTATTTTGGTCTCTCTTCATATGATAGATATTCTACTTTTAAAACATTTATTTTCACACAAATTGTAAATTTTTACCTTTCATAGATGAAAAATAGAAAACTTGTAGCTAATGTAAAGCTTGGTGCAAAGTTATATGAGGATTTTTTTGTTTTGTTAGCCCCTACCTTTTTATAGGATTTTCCTCTTTCAGTTTCATTTTTCTGGTTTGTTGATCTCTTTACCTTTGGAGTTTTATTTCCTATAACCTGATCCAATTTAACAGTGTCTTTTGTAATATTTTGTGTGGTAAATGAGGTAGATACATTACATATCTGCAGAGTTTCCACTGTCAGTACTTCAGATTTAACACCAGATATTGATAGTGCACAGTGCTTTCACATCTACTGTTAAACAAAGGGTTATATCCCTCCTCTATCTCTGCAATAGATCATGAAAAACATATCTGTCTTAATTCAAGTAGCTGTAAAACATTCTGTCATCTACTCCTACAAAGGTTTCAGGAGCTATACTCTGTTTCCCATATTATTATTGGGTTTTATTTTATATTCTTTCTGAAGGTCCTAACTTTTTCATTTCAATTGGTAAAATTGGGAAATACTATATTTTATTAAATTAAAGCACTGATCTCTTCACTCTCACAACTGATGACAGGACTCAAGGAAATGACGTGAAACTGTTGGGGGAGATTTAGGTTGGATGCCAGGGAAGAGTGCTTCCCCCAGAGGGTGGCTGGACACTGCAATGGGCTTCCCAGGGCAGTTGTCACAGCACCAGCCTGACAGAGCTCAGGAAACATTTGAACAATATTCTGAGGCACAGGATGTGATTCTTGGGGTGTCCTGTGTAGGATCAGGAGTTGGACTTGATGATCCTTTTGGGTCCCTTCAAACTCAGCATATTCTGATTGCAATCAGTTTAAAAATCCGTCAGAGCTGAACCTCTAGTGGATTCTGCATGTTCCAGAAAATTTTACTTCTGCCAAAATATAATTTAAGTTTAAGAATTAGGAAAAAATAACAGAGGTCATATGAAAAATATATTTTCCAATCCTCATAGATTTTTTTCTCTTCTAATTATGATGCAGTTGAGGTGGAGAAGATAAGGAATACTGCAGATGATAAATAGAAGAATGCTTTGCGATTCTTTGTTACAAGATGACATTATAAAATGTTTGAAATCTTTATACTGTCCTTCACAATGTCAACTTTGCCTGCAAAATCTATATTGTTCCTTCTTTTACTGGCTAACTCTTCTGTCTGCAAACCAAAGCCTTCCAAAGCTGACTGAGTTAACTCTGTCTTGGCCCAAGCCAGAAAAAAGCAGTACAGGATTTGTTATGCACATGATTATGTAAGCTTTATTGTCTTCCAGGGCAGGTGAGCTAATGAAGATATTCTATATGTGAGCCATGATGGTATTCCTGCAGAAACTTGTGCTTGACCTCAGTGGTACCTTAGGATTCTAACACAACAGTAACATTGGGTTAATCATAAAATTTAAAAAGTATCCAAAGAGTTTAAAAAGAATTTCACTCTTCCCATGTTATGTTTTTGCTTCCTTTTCTAGTTGTTGGTTTGGGATTTTTTTGGTGGGTTTTACTTCCTTGAGTTTTTCCAATCCTGTTTGGTCCTCTTTTCATAGCAGTAATAACAACGCTTGGAAAAGTTTTGTCCACTGTACTTTGGCCTGGATTGTTCACAGATGATTTTCTGGCCATTTTTATCCTCCTATGAAACAAGTCACAAGTAAAACAAAAAAGTTGCAACACTATATGTGGTGACAGTTACTGGTATATTGAAAGCTAGAGGAACTTCAAATCAAGTCAATGGTAAGCCTGTATGTACTTTTATTCTCCTTCAAACTATAATAAAAATATTAGCTAACTACTTTTAAAAATGGCATTTTGCTCACACTTTATTTGCTACAGCTAACACATCCCAAATGTTAAGGAAAACTGCTATTGTTCAATAGGAGTTCTTTTAAAACTGCTGCATTTTTTGCATTACACAAGACTTGGGAAATTCAGCAAACTTTGTGAGAGAAAGAGGATATTGCAGATTAAAATCCTGAAATTACATGCTGGAATCTCCAGCTTAATTTAAAAAGAAAAAAGAGAGCTGACAAAACAAATAAATGAAAGCCCTGGTTTATCAATAAGATAGCCCTTCCATGGATCTGCTCCAGAAGCTCTGTGTCTCCCTTGTGCTGTGGAGCCCAGAAATGAATCAACACTACTGTGTTTTGAGATTCATCATTGAGAAGATGCATAGGTTTTCAAAGATTCATATTTTTTATTCAGAGAGGGTGGTTTTGGGGAAAAATATTTGCATCTAGCTCTGTAAATTATTCTGACTTGTTCTTTAAAATGTCACTATTCGTTTTGTCTTTGCATACCATAAATAGACATTTTCCAAAAGAAGAGCAAAGCTTAGGTACTCATAATTGTAGCTTTTCGGAGTCCTTTAGGACCAGGAAGAAATCCCAAAAGTGGTATCAAACACTGGATAACATTTTAAACTTTTGGATAGTTATCAAAGCTCTGTGGTAAAATGGATTTGGCTTTACCATTCCGTTTGCTAGCAAGTCTTTTAAGTGAAACATTTACAGTTGCAGAATTCCTAGTAAAATTAATTTTTAATTTTAAATTAATGCATATAAGAAAGGAACAGAGAACTACATTTCTGCTTATGTTAGCTAGTTTCTATTTCTAGTTTCTACATCTTTATATCTGCAGATATATCAATTTAAATTAGCATTTATTGGAAGAGGTTTTACTTTATCGTTATTTCTCATTTTATAAATAGATGCAAGCTACTGTGCCAGAGTACTAGAGCTATCCAGCCTGATCTTCATCCATTCCAAACCCATTTTTATTATAGCAAGGTGCAAGTCAAAGGACATAATCCATGTATTAAACATTTGTGCTAGCATAATACTGCAAGGTAAATTGTTATTGATTCATACAAAGGGTAAAGTTGAAAAGATTTACATTTAAATTAAAAAAAAGTGGCTGCTGGAAATCAATAATAACAACCAAGGGATTTACCTTTGGAAATATCCTGGCATTAAAAAAAATATTCAGATTTACAGTTGTTGCCCTTTAGGTATACAGAGCAACCAAGGACAAAATTGATTTTTTTTCACATTCCTGTTTCTATTAAATAAACCCAGATAATTCTTGACTGTTAAGTGTAGTTATCTTAGAATATTTTGCATATGCTATATATGCTAAAATGCATGGTTACATGTCTTTATCTATCTCTGAAGTTCACTTATGCTGAACAATTTCAGTATTGTCACTAATGTAATCTATATCTCACATTTTTGTTGGTAGAAGTGCAATTTTATATTGTGCCCAATTATTTTGTTAAAAAATGCTCCAGTGATTATTCACTGGAGTGAAAAGTTCACCAGGTAATAAAATTGAAAATGTGGCTATGCAGAATTCTACTTAAGAAAGTATCTACCTCAGACTAGAATCTATCTACCTAGACTCATTTTCCCACCTGATTTGTTTTTTATATGTGAATTATTTTGTGCATGTTTAAAATGTCTCTCGTATCCTGTGGATATATACAAAGCACAATAGTAAGAGACATGTTCCAGAGGCTACAGTACTGACAATGCACAGAAGGCCAGCACAGAATTTGTGGATACCTTCTGAAAATGAACAGAGAAACCTTTAGATGTTGAATTAAAAATATGTTTATTAACATTATTTTAATATAATATAAAGATGTAAATATCTACTAGTAGAAATTTAATAAACTAAGAGCTGTGTGCCTCACTTTTCCTCCTCGACTTTTAACCACAAATTGAAGCAAAAAGATTTATGGTTTGTTGAGATAATAAAAGTCCAGGTTAGAGATTCATACTTTCATATGGCTCCTCCTGGATGGTGAACTGAAGTATCAACATGATTCTTACATTCTTCTCAGAAACTATGGAAGGAAAATCATTTCTAGACCTAAACGTCTCCCCCTCTCTTTTTCCACCTCCCAACCTCTTCTTACAATTCTCCCCCAAGTCTCTGAAGATCGATAATTTTACTTTAGACTCTCTTCTTTCCCCAGTATAGTTTGAAAAACTTACAATACCATAAGTCAACGTTTATTATGAAAAATACAAAGATGTTTTTTAAGTCCTGTTTTGAGTCTGTACAGTGATCCTACAGAATACCCTTGTGACTAAGGTCCAACACTGAGTTTAAGAAAGTGTCAAGTATCTTTTCTTCCACAAGCCGAATATATTGTTATGGAATATAAATTTATTTTAACCCTATAAGTGGTTTTTTTCCTAGACATTTATTTTATTTTCTTCTCAATATCTGAGTTTGCAACCTACCCTTTCACATATTGACATTGTGCAGTCTTGTACATCAATACTTGCAAAGACTTCAGCTATGGTGTTTTTGGAGGCTTTAGAATAATTTGTTTCACAGATAGGCATATGAACCACAGGAGTTAAGTACCTGCAAATTTCTTAGCCTGTTGAGGTATGAAGCTGAAAGCTCAGTTTCGAACACACTTGGAAAAATTACCAGGTCTTCCTAGAATGATGTTTTTGCATAAATGAATTTATGTTTTGGAAAGGCTAAGTGACCTGTCCAGAAAAGAATTCCTAAGGGAAATAGGAGAATGGCACACTTCACTGTTTTGGAAGGTTGGAGAGAGAATAGTGAATATGTATGAGAAGAGGAACAACAAGTACAGGAATTAAACCCAGGGATGTTATGTAATTATCTGAATGGTTTGACCTGAACATGAGAGTAGAGGCTTTGCTAGAGTTTTTGTTTCTTCAGGGTGTTTTCATCTCTCAGTTACAAAGTGTGTTTTCTGTTATCAGAGATTCTTTTTCTTTTTCTTTTCTTTTTCTTTTTCTTTTTCTTTTTTCCTTTCTTTTTCTTTTTCTCTGCCTCTATTTGCAGAAATAAGCCACTGTTTCAATGTGTATATGCATCATATCATAAAAGACTGTTCCCACTAGGTCTATTCAAACTCTGGTGTGAGTACTGGAAGCAAAGCAAAAGAAATCTGCAGTTAATGTGAGATTCTCCCCTAATGTATCATGTATATTTCATTTGAGTATAAATTCCCCAATAAAATACATGCATATACTAGGATCTTCTGAACCTTCTAATTTTTGTGCAAATCTGATGATAATGATGTCTTCAGTTTCTCAGTGGCTGATTTAGTAACTACTATCAACTGCCAAACAGGTATGGCTAAATGAAATAAAATCTTGTATTACATCAGAAATTTTCAGAGTTCTTAGGGTTCTTAAAAAGAAAAAAAAAAACCAACAAAACCATTAATTATGCTCATTTTAAACTGGGACACAGAATATCTTATTTGGCAGCATTGACAGTTGAGGTCTGATGACTCTTCCTACAGCATATGAAAAAATTTACTACTCATAAAGGACTACTTTGTTCTTGTCTATATATGACCATGTCTCCAGCAGCCATCACAAGGAAAAGAGTGCCCATATTTCAGTTACACTCTACTAAGCTAAAGCACTTTACCCTTTATTCATTAAGAATATGTTAGACTTTTTTACTGTGTGGTTATAACACCTACTTTGCTGAAGAGATCACACATTATAAAATATTCTGAGTTGGAAGGGACTCACAAGGACATCAAGTCCAACTCTTAATTGAATGGCACATACAGGGATTGAACTTACAGCCTTGATGTTATTAGCACCCTGCTCTAACCAACTGAGCTAACTTCTGCTTAAAGGAAATGAAGATAATAGAAGTAAGTATTCGATTTTTCTACAGAGTGATACCTGGAATTTTTCCTGAACTACCCATTAACACCCTACATTGCTTGGTTATGGAAGGGGAAGAGAATCCCCTACTACATTATCCATTATAACACACTTTCTCGGTTATTTAAAGAGAGTGTAATAGAGCATTAAAGTGGTCTCCCCCATTAGAAAAATACTTTAGGCAGTCTGGGGCAGAATTTGACCTTCTATTTTTGAAGTTCCTCTTCCCTTTGGAGAAGACACCTCTGTATCTGAAGTTTGTTCTATACTTACCCTGAAAGACACTCTTTCATTTGAAGTTCCGAGTATAACAAACTCCTTAGCACCACAAACTAGATAAAACTCCCAGTAATTCTGCATTTTTATACATGCCTATATTTTACCTTTCCTGTATATTCCCCTTTGTGTATTAGTGTCTTTACTATTCCTTAGAACTAACTTATTTGAGCAGTAAATTATCTAGAAATACTTTCATAGTATGTCTACTGTATTAAATTTTATTTTAGCTACACAGTATCAACAAGTGGTACATCAACATGGCAATAAAAAAAAAGAAGTGGAATTTGTGAAACATGGTATTGAGTTTCATCAGAGGCTTGAATATGATCTTATTCAGCACGGCTTTAATATCATTAATGGTTTTGCCTATGCTTCAGTTAGTGTTCATGCAGATGAGAATTATCAATATCCATCTGTCAAGGGAATGCAGCACATACGGTATCTTAGAACCTTAAAATAAATCAGGTATGGTTTATAAAATGTGATTCAAACCACTGTAGTGTGCAACAACATAAGCAGGATAAGGGATTTGCTCACCTTGCTTTGCCTTGTAGTGAAAGACAGGCCTGCATTAAAACCTTGAACTGGATACCTCCTTTTGCAAAAATAGTATATATGGAATCTTGAGCTTCTCAGGAGTGCATCTGCCTGTGTTAATGCTAGACCTACTTAATCTCAAATGTTATGGGAATCTGGCAACATTACATCTATGCATATTTTGCTTTGTATTGCATATACAGATACTTGAATGAAAGTAGTGGTGTTTATAGACACAGTTACAGCACACCTGTGTCATCTAAATACACACATATATATATATACACATGAGACAAACCTCACAAATGATAATATTGTCCTAGCTGACTTCTAAAATCTGGCTTTAAGAACTTTTTAAAAAAATCTTCATTCTCTGAATGAAAGTAGATCGAAGAGCCCCGTATGAGTAGAGAGAGATTCACAATTTTCAAGGATGTATAAACTTCAGTAATTTACATTTGGAATCACAGATTGCAGTTGCATCAAAATTATACTTGTTATCTAGCTTTTTACCACAATCTTTTTTCTATGTTTTAGTTATGCTCTTTTTAGTGGAAACAGGGAAAGTTTGTAGAAAGAGGAACCCAAACACTCTAGAATAAAAAGTGTGGTGTTCTCTAGAGAAGTGTGATGTTTAGAGAGATCTCATATCAGGGATGCTGTTGAGTGACTCCCACGACTCAGAAAGTCTACTAATTATTACTTACTTCTGTTGTTTCTGAGAGGAAGTGATATGGCCATTAGCAGTCCAAGCAGCACCAAGAGGGATTAAAGATCCCTAGGAGTGGCAGTAAAGGCCTCTGGAATATATGTAGTTTTTTCATCAATCCTCCTAATCAAAGGGAAGGGTTTTGAAGGGGCCAGTTGAATCTGAAGAATCAAAAAATGACTACAGGACTGGTGCCACAGCCAGGGATTTGGCTTCTTAGATCATGGAACTCACTTTGAGAAACCCTGTCTACTGGGGACGGGTGGGGTCCATCTGTCAGAGAAGGGAGGGGGCATTTTTGATCATAAACTTGCAAATCTGGTGGTGGAGATTTCAAACAAAAATAAACAGGAGAGGGGAATCTCAGTCCATCCCATTCCTACCAGTTTGATGCAAAGAGTTAACAAGACATGACTAGTGAGGGATTACAGGTAAGCAGGAGAATACTTGAAGAGCAGAACAAAGGAATTCCAGCTTCTCTAGCCAGTAAATCAACATCATTGAGGGCTCTAGAATGTAGAGTAGAACACTGTATTCTGCCCTTTGAGGCCATATCTGGGCTACTGTGTTGAGTTCTGAGCCCTAAGGTTCAAGAGAGACAAGGAACTACGGGAAAGGATTAAGAAGAGGACTGTGAAGATCATTAGGAAACATCTGTCTTATGAAGAAAGGTTGAGAGAGCAGAGCTTGTTTAGCCTGGAAAAAGATGACTCAGATGGATCTTCTCAATGCATAAAGTTATCTTAAGAGTGGATGTCAAAAGGGTGGGGCCAGACTCTCTATGGTGGTGCTAAGCAACAGGATAAGGAGCAAAGGGCATAGACACAGGAGGTTCCATCTAAATATGAGGAAAAATCTTCTCTACTTTGGGGTTGACACAACACTAGAGCAGGCTCCCCAAAGAGGTTTTGGAGTCTCCTCCTTTGGAAATACTCAAATCCTGTCTGGATGTGACCCTGTGCAATCTGCTCTGGGAAAATCTGTTGTAGTAGGGTGGAGTTGAACTAGATGATCTCCAGAAACCCCTGCCAACATCAACCCCTCTGTGATTCTGTGACCCTTCTTGAGAATGAGTATGTTTGTTTAATAGAACCTTCCCACACACAGGAGGTATTTGAGTTGAGCGTAGAGCCAAAACCTTAGGTGTAAAGAAAAATTGCATGAATAAAACTGCTTTGCAAAATACCTTCTTTTCTAAGAGAGGAAAAAACACAAAAAAACACCTAAACTGAAAAACCAAATCAACAAAAAACACAAACAAACAAACAAACAAACAAAAAAACAAAACCAAAAACCAAACCCACAAAAAGGCCCCCCAACTGTATTCTGTCTATAATAAGACAAGTGAATGTTAAACATCTGATTGAAGAATCTCGTCTTAAGTTTCCTTTTTGCGTTTGAGTGTTATGAGAGATTGGGAGATTTCAGAAATGACATAGAACTGAGAACAAAGCTGAAAGACATTATCATAAAAAGGTTTGCAGGATAACACATTCACAATTTCTTCAACATGTACTATGCAGAGCCTGTCTATACAACTGAGAGTGATCTTAAGAACAAGTTATGACTAAAAGTCCAGTTAAGTAAATCCATATAGAATCTACATGTGTATGCACAGTGAAGTGAAGAATTAGTGCTAGTATTGTACACTCAAGGCAATTCTGAATTAAGCAAGCTATGAAAACTACAGTTAGCTTTCAGCCATGTAGAGCTCAGAGACAAGCCTGTACAGAATGCATATTGAAGTAAAGCAAAGTAAAAGTAAAGACAGTATCTTCCAGAACATGATAAGGTTGGTGTATTAGCCTGCACAAATAATGGATGATTTTTCACTTTATTTCCTTAAACTTTCATCCCTTTAGCCAATTAAAGGAGTTCAAATAGAACTGTGATAAAAAGATAGAAAATAAAGTTTGGAAAATTTAAATTTTTAAATAAGTCTTGTGCAGAATTTCATCCTATAAAAATATATCCTTTAATCTGTTGCTTTTATATCAAATCTCATCTGAAAACTTTATCTAAGCTCTTTAACTAGATTTAACTGAAAATATAGCATGTTTATTTTACATTTCCTTTTCAAATTGTGGATTTGAGATAGTGGACTTACACACAAAGAACAAATGTAAGATAATAAATTCATCCCTGATGTAGTGTCATTGATTTCAGAAGTAATTCTGGCCCAGTTATTTGAAAATATATTTTTCAAAGATTTCATTATCTTATAGTAATTTTTAATTTCGTTAAGGAAACCAGACATGCAAAAGAATGAGAAAAAGGAATCAAAAATAATTAAAAGTAAATGTAATAGTAATTTCTTCTGTACCCAAAGAGAGTTTAAAACCTACAATCTAGCTTTCTACAGAAAAAGAAAAAAGGAAAAAAGCAATAAAGAGAATAATACATTAAAAGCTAAGAAATAAAAGATTCATCATACTTTTTTTTCTATCTTTTCTAAAATAATCAATAGTGTAATCAGTAGATTGGAGTATTTATTTGGCAGATGTGAAATATATTGCATTTATCTGAATCACTTCATGGAATTCACTGCTACTGTCCAAAAAATATGTAAGGTTATTCAGGAAAGTCAGTACATATTCTCCTATAGAAAATAAAAAACAATTTCAAGCCCAGAATCCATTCACTTCCTATCATTATGTCATGCTAGTTTATCCCTCTGTGTTTTGCAAAGACATTACTCAGGACTCAAATGTATCAAGGTCTTAAACCAATTAGGATTAGACAGTGGGAGCTGTTGCTCTGTGTATGATGAGACAATGTAGGTTTTCTTGTCTTAGATGTTTCAGAAAATCTGCTTTAAAAGTTTCTGATTTCCTAACAAAGCTTAGGCTTTATAGCTGCTTGAGAAAAAATGGAGAAACATTAGGAAAAATGTATTAAACATTGAGTTTTCCTGCATATGAAGAGAAGTCCCTTGGAGTGCTTTTCATATAATTGGGAACTACAGTCACATGCTGTTATTACAAATTATGTTTTAGAGTATAAAGTGATCAGTAGCTAGAACCAGGAAAAAAAAATCTTTGCTAAATCAAGGATGGGGGGTGAGGGAGGTGGGGGGGAATATGAAAAATATGTATTGTGCAATTTTTTCACTTGATTTATTTTTATTTGATTTGTTGTTAGAAGTCAGTCGCAGTTCCAAGCCCACCTTTGGCAATTTAATATTAGATTAGAGTTCATAAATGTCAAGCTGTCTCTTCACGTCAGCTTGCTGCAGTACAACTGTGTATGCAGGCACTGCCTTCTTTGTTCACAGTGGGCATAAAAAACATTTCTGCAGTAGCTAAAGGATTTATAAATGCCACACTGTCCCTTTTCTCTTTTGTTTTTCTTGCAGTATCATGTTACGTGTAATTCATTAATGCATAGAACCTCTGCAAAAGATATGTTTTAACAATCAACTGTTTCTACAGTCTGAGACTGACTTTGCTGCAGTGTGCTAGTGCGCAGAAGAGGGGACTGTCAGCAGCAGCTGATTTATAAGAGTGATTTACCTTCTGGAGAGTGTAATTATGTTCATAGTTAAGAATTAATCAGGTGGGAGAATTATAGAATAATCATACTCTTGACTTTGGAAGGACAAACTAAATGGAGATTGTTACACCGAGTCATCTCAGCAGATGGTGATCTCTTTACTCTTTAACAGCTGGAAGACCAGGTTTCCAGGATAGGTGTCTTTATTTTTAAAAAGAGAGAAAATGAGCAATCTTGCAGTGGTTACCTATCAGCTCACCTTGGTGACAACACATGAGAAAGGTGCAGCAAGAAAGAAATACATCAGCAATCATGAAATTAAATTAAACTAGATAAAATTAGGGTTTTTAAATTTGCCACTATGACATTGTGTATGGTTCTGTGAATATAAAAAAGGGTTCTCTCTGTCTCTGCTGACTAAAAGACTTTTCTCTCTCAATAATGAGCGTGATGTCTTTTACATTTCAACTTGGTATGTGTCTTTTAACAGTTATATTTTATTAAAGCTCATGGTAGTTGGGTCTTCATTTGAAGATGTCATACTGTCTAAAACTCCAAAGGCTATCAGATGAGATTTTCCAGATAGTTTATTGAGATTCTACAGGATTTTTAATGGAAGCGTATTTTACTTTTCATTCTGTCTGGTCTCACTGCTATTCCTTATAGGCAAAATCTCACTCTGGGCACTGCCAATCAGATATGACATGTGCAATCGCTCTCAGCATGCAGGGGATATTGACTTTGTGAGGCACTTCGTATAGTGAAAAGTCTCCCATAGTTCCAATGAATCTTGATTAAATTTTATGAGATTCACCACCTCCAATGAAGGGGAGGCGATAATTTTCCTTGTTACCTGAGAAGTCAGAATATTTCAGGAAGCACGTTGTCATACAAGTGTTAGTTACAGTTGTTATAAAGATGTCCCATGTTCTCCACATTATATTTATTTATACCTGGTACATCAAGACGCCATCTCCTTTACTAGCCTAATATGAAATACAGTCATGAGCAAACTAACTGTAGAGAGAAACAGTTATGAGCAAATTCTGCCAGAATTTCCTCCATTTTAAGCAACCACAGTTCCTTGTATAGCGATGACATGTAGTCCCTAGCAGTAAAAGTCATGGTGTGATTTTTCTTTCAAAAATAATATGAGACAGTGAGCTCTTTAGGAGGACACACACCTGGTTTTTTGCACACCCAATGAGCTTTCAAATGTGCCTTAATCCAGAGCAGCCATTGGAACCACTGCAACATCAATGATAGACACATTTCATCTTTGCCAAAAGAAAATGTTTTATAATAAAAAAGCTGCAAAAGTTCCAGAATTCAGGCACGAGAAAGAAAAGATCTAAAAATTCAGCACATTGTTTTCATATGAGCAGAATCTGACAGCAAAGGTGAAAACTCACTTTCTAAATCAAACATGTTGTATTGTGTGGGATGAGTTCCATTTGGCTTCTCTGCCTCATTATGCCTCCTTATCCCTACAGCACAGGGATTTTTTTTAACAGTGTCTGAAAAGTCACCTTGGGAGTTGACAAATTATCCTTCCTGTTATGTCATGTTCTCAAGGAGACTATGCTATGGAGTTAATTTTAGTATGAAAAAAAGATCATAATGTCCACATTGGCAAATAAATGGTCCAGTATTTATTTACATATGCCCCAAGTGTTTCTCAAAGGATCCATTCAAGATGGAATTCTGTCTGTCCCAAAGGAGACAAAGGTGTTTTGTGCCCCATTTGCACAATGAGGGATCTGTGTATTAAGGCAGCAGTCTGCATATCATTATGCATAATTATAACTATAATTACAGCCCTTCATTTCCCTGTCTCTATGAGTTGCCACCTGCAATAATCTGGATCATATTTAGCATAAATATAGTGAATTTTAAAGTGTAGATTTTATCAGAAAAACAAAGCTGCACAGAAACCAATGCCCACACAGAGTTTGTTTTTTTTTCCCAAGACTTTGCAAGCTTTCTTCAGAGTTCTATGATTTCTACATGTACTAGCTTATCTACATACAAAGCAGAAAATGTTGATATTAACTCCAAAAATTTAAGAGTTTTGGGGCCTACATAGCTCTCCAGAAAAATGTATGGCTAAGCCATCAATACATGAAGTATAACAGTAATTTCAGCCTTACAGGCAGTAATTTTTAGGCTGTTCATCATGTCCATCTAGCTTCAGGTTTCCTTCTGTTACAGTGTATAATCATGATTTGTAAATGGTTCATCCCATTCCCCTGACCCCCCTATCCCACCCCCTGGTGGTATCATCCTGTCTTGTCAATCACCCTGGTTGATCCTTTCCTATTTGACAAGGTGTCCAGGTGCCACCCTTCCCATTGTAGTGTAAAGTGCCCTTGGCCTTGACCACGCCCCTCCACCTTCCCCACTGGATCATTACCCCCCTGGTTCAGGTTTCACCCAAGGTGACTTAAGTGGTCCAGAATCCATTCTCAGCCATTCTGCCTTCCACCCACATGGAATAAACATCTTCCTAACCAAAGCAGAATCCTCTCTTCATTCACCAAGCCTCAGACCACGTGGAGCCTAGAGATTGAACCCCCACGAACTACCAGTGGAGCAGGGCACAGAAACCTCTGCTAGCCGTTAGCAGAAAGCCCTCGGCATCCACATCCTTCTACAACACAAGTATGTATTGGGTGTGTATTTCTGATGACCCAAACTGACAGCTCTTTCACTTTGAACAAGCTCCCGAAAATTACCCATATGAGATACTAAGCATTCAATTAGAGGTATAGATCAAATCTCATCCAATGTTAGTCCATAAATTAGCAAGTTTTCCTCCTTGCATAAACTATGCCGTGCATGCCCACAGTTAGGTCCTGCAAATTGATTTGATCTTAAATCTACTTTTTTTTCCTAGGTCTTAGAAAAAAGTCTGTCCTCTTGCAAGAGCAGTGACTCATGGCCTCTCAAATAGATTGTACTGTGTCTCCACCAATAAGAAAATTAGCACTGATGTTTACAAACCCCTAAACCTCTAGTTCTGGGAACAAGGCTAAAGTAGTTTGCCCAGCTATTTGGGCAGCAATATATTATTTGGAGAATATAGAATATATTTTATATAACATATATGGAATATAGGCTTTAAAGAGTATCCCAGATTTCATGATTGATGACTGTTTCTTATCTGCATCGACTTAAGATTTCAGACAGTGTAATTGTAAAAGAAGATCCACACAAACTCATTAGGGTTGGAATTACTTACTAACAGTTTATCTTTTATTTTTATGTAAAATTCTGTAGGCTCTTTAGAAATAAGAATTTGTAAATTTTGTGTTGAAAAAAGGGATTTTTTGCATAATATTAAAGATTGGTAATGATATTGAAAGCTTAGGGCAGCTTTTGGATATTTCTGATTCCTCTTTATCTCATGGTAATTGTAATAAATACTTGGTATATGTTCACTGCCTTAATGCTGTGCAAATAGTAGTCAATGAATCTTTACAACTTTTTATTTACAAAGTTCAAATTTTAAAATTTTAAAAATCGAGGAATCATTTGCCTCTGAGAGATGCTGTTACACATTTTCAGCATCATGCATACTACTACAGAGAATGTTACTTAAAGCAACGGGAGTTTGAAACATCCCTTTCCAACTCAGGAGAGCCCTACTGTGTGACAAAAAGGAAGGGAAGATGTGAAAGATGTATAGGGGACATGGCTGGACCTACTAAAAAGGGATCACAGAGGATTTTCCGCATCAGGAGAAGTCTATGAGTTACATTTGTTCCTATCAGATTCCTCCTTTCTTACAATACATAACTATAGCAGAAAGTCAACATAAAGCTGATAATGTTTGCTTTGTTCTCACAGCATTCTCACAGTGCAAATAAATAGAAAAGAACAAGACATACAAGTTGTTAGAAAAAGACAGATTTGCAAAATTTCTGCAGCTGCATTGAAAGCAATCCGCTTTATGCTCTAAAGCATTTCCTTTTTCCTTCCCCTATGTAAAACCCACTGGATGTGCCTATTTCTTTTTTATGTAGATCTGACACCCATATAGTGCTATCCCTATGGTTTTAAATTTCCTGTTTCAAATAGCTTTATTAATCTCTCAGCTGGTCACCTACAGATGCTAACTGTGCTTGCTAAAACAGCTCTGCTGGACACTGTAAACTCACTTTTTACTCCACCATTATTATTAAAAAACAGAAAGGGGAGGGGGGAGAAAAAAAAAAAAGGTGGGATATCTCCAGGTGTAGTAAATACCTCAAGCAAAAATATTTTGAAAGGGTATTTTTAAAAATTTCTAGAGTAAAAAGATACAAAGTGTCTCATTCCGAAGGAGAAAGTCCACCAGAAAATCAACATAAAAATATAGTCCTTTAAAGAACTATCCAGTGGATTATATGCTGAACATAATATGTACTTTATTTTTCACAGTTCTTTTCTAGGGACATGACTAATTTTTAGGAATTTCAGACTTATAATCTTGTCAAGTACTTTTGCATGCTATTTCAGCATTGCTGTGGTGTTTTGTCTGTTTTCCAAGGTAGTTTTATGGTCTGAACTTTTGTCAGAATGATGATGTTTGATAGATTATTCAGAGTGCTTATCCAAGACGAGAAGCAGTGTACACCTGTGTCTATTTAAACTGTCTTGTCAATCTGTAAGTGGACAGAGTGAAACGTGGAAAAGGTGGCAAATTGACACGGCAGTGGAGTGCTAAGTGCTCATTGCTGGGAATGGCTGATGTGAGGCTTTCTTTAAGTCCTGAAATCTGAAATGATTGATCAGACATGTTTTTTTTCTGTCATTAGGGAAACAGACTACTCAGCTTCTAGCCATAGGAAGAGATAAATTTTAATAAGAAATTAATTTATGCATCAGAATTTGACAAAATCATTTGGCTAGAAATCACAAGAAAGATCCATTATTTAAGACAGCAAAGAATTGCAATCACTGTAACTGGGGTCATTCCCACTGAGGCCAGAGTAAAATTTCTGTACTAAACAAACTTTACATTTTTTTTTTGTTCTGCAAAATACATGGTGAAATTAACTTATATCCATTTCATAATGTTATGACCCTGCTGATGAAAGACTCTATGAATATCACAAAAAATCGTGGAGGATACAGGTCATGGCTAGCATTCTATTAGTATATATTTCTCATAATATGGAAAAAGTTGGGTTAGGCTGTACTTTGTCCAACACACATTACTAAGTTCCAGCCTTTTCTGTGTGCATAATAAAGTTTCAGTGGCATAATATTTAATGCAGAGGATAGTCATAAAAAACTAAAATACATAGATAGTACTGGTTCAGTCTTCTATCTTCAGGCAGCTTTATAACAGTACCAGAAAGTAAGCTAAATAACACATGACATTGCCCATCTATTTAGCTTAAATTTGTTTAATAGATCATAGAATCTTTACTGTAATCATATTTCTTACTCTCTAGATATAAGTTGCTACTAGATTCACAATAAAACATACAAAGTAGATTTAGAACACAGCACATTTTGTAATTCATATGATTATGATGGGGTTCCCTGTTTAAAATTTATTTAACACATTAGTCCAAATCATAAAGGAACTTGAACTTGACCTCAAGTTTGTTGTGAGGCAACTTTAATCCTACCTACCCATTTAGGTTGGTCTACAGGAAGCGTTGAGAAGTAAGGGGAGATGCACTGAAAGCTTACTGGGAGACTTTGCTGACAGGTCTTTAAGCTATTTTCACACATAGGGCAGTCCATTTGTTTCAGGAGTACACCAGCAGGACAGAAATTTTATTAACTGGTCTTGATGCTACAGGATTTTTTCATTAATCTCTATTGGTTCTTCTACCCATTTCTTCTTAGACATTACCTGTAGCAACTGAAATTTAATATATTGTTTAGACTTTGCTCCACAAACATAATTACCTTTGGAATTTGTTTTATTTCTCAGGGACTAGAAATAATGAGTGAAAAATATATTTTTATACTAATACATTTGCATATATATTTTCTTGGGTTTATTTAAAAGAATTAAATATAATAAATTAAAAAGATAATACTTTTTTAATATTTAATAAAACTCAATGGAGTAAAAATTGTGTTTACTTTGTTTGAATGTCTTAATTTTCCTTATGTCATAAAATAAAAATTATAATTACACGTGTTTATTTTTACAATAAGGAAAATTAAATGATAAATTTGGATGCCTCTATATCTCAAGGAATGGGATATGCAGTTATGTAAGTACTCCTGATATTAACTCTTTGACAAATGTACAGTTTACATTCATTGCCATAAAAGAATCCTCATGAATTTTGTATGTTTCTATATGAACACAAGTGTATATTCATGTAAACTTTAGCCAATCATTTTCATTTAAGATTTAAAGAGTAATGTTTTGAAAGGTTTGCAAATCCAACACCAAGGACAGTCTGTGAAAGGCTGTGGTTACTCTGTGCAATAACTATTGATTGCCTGTGCTAATCCCATTGATTTAAACTGACATTAAAGGCATACCCATATACATTTTATGAGTCAAGGGAAGGGACTATGAAACTTCTTCCTACAGGAAACAAAAGGTGCCTTTTTGGGCCAGAAAGTGAAGGAAGCCTGGCACAACACAGGCTTTGCTGGTTTTGCTGCTGCAGAAGACATGGGCTGCCAAGGCCCATACAGCCTGGTGAGGTTTGCACAGGGAGTGACCAGCATCACCTTCCCTTCTTTCTGAAACAAATGAATTAGCTGAATCTTGCATCTGGGAGGCAACAGAAACTGTCAACCAGAAGCTGCCTATGTCAATAATGAACAGTAGCATTTGCAGAAACTGGACTGGATTTGTCAAAAATGGGTGCAACTTCAATGTGAAATGAAGATACCTAAAGCTGGCTGTCTAGTGATATTTCATGTGTGAATACTACAGATGTTCAGAAGGTTCCTTCTTTATTTATTGCTTGCTTGATTAGTTCTTGGTTCTTAACCTTTCTTACTGTGTGGCACTTAACTGTCCTTTCCAGGTGACACAAAAAGCAACACTAAGTTTACGGCAATATTAGATGAAGTAGCAGAAGAGTATTTGGAAGTTTTTTGATACAAGATAATTTATTCATTCCTAAGGAAATCCACTTTGTCTTGAATGATAACATTGAAATTGACCATCATGCTTACATAAATATTGACTTAAAAAAACCTAGGGAAGAGGAAAACTTGTAAATACTTCTACATAAATTGCAGGCAATTTTCAACATAATAAAAATGAGTCTTTGCTTAAAGTGAGACCTAAGTACTTGCAAAATTATCATGTTTTTAGAGAAACAAATCAATGTTGATGGACTGATTTAGAGTACTTAGCAGTGTTAAATGGTAGTTCACAGCACTAGCCTTCTGCATTGTGTATTGGCTAACTTTGGGCAAGAAAGAGTGAGAAATGAATGTATTTAGAGATTTGATAGAGTCTGCCTCTAACAGAGGTTGAATCTTTTGAAGACACAGCAAATTATTTAGGCTTCTTAAATTCTGTTCAGTCCAGCTACATTGTATTTCATATATTTTAAAGCAATAATTTATAAGAAAGTTTTTAACTTTTGTTCTTAATGAAAAATCAATTTTTCAGTAAAAATAATGATTTGGCCAAATATAGGAAACATACTGAGTCATCGATTTGAAATATTTATGCTGAGATGTATACAAACTAGAGCAGGAAAATTCTTTATTTCTCAAAAATAGAATTAGCACATCCCTTAAATCCATAGTCCTTAGGTATGGAATATTATGTTCTCTTTGTTGTCATTTCAAAGAAATAGCTTTAATCTCTCATATGCAGATTAGGCAAAGGAAAAGGTGACTTCACTGAGCGGGAATCAAATCTTCTTGTTATTAAAATGAGAGCATTAGACAGATCTAAAGAGAAAAACTCGTAAACAAAATGTAAGTACACAAAACAAAACGTAAGTACACAAACTATTTACATGTCATGTGATGAAATGTTATCAGGAAAGCTTAGGGAATGCAGAAAAATAATGCAATGAACATTTCTTATAATTAATTGAAAGAAATTTAAGTTTGTTTCAATCTTCCTGATGGGACAGAAAGTCACGAGCTGCTATGTAATTTTTCATGGTTTTTTATAATTTAAAAATAGAGTTGAAAAGAATTAAGAAGTACATACTATCCGAGAGTTGTAATATAAGATAATGGATTTAAATTGGTGTATCCTGCAAGGAATACTTTTTGTGCTGACACATTGTTTATGTAATTTTTGCACAATGGTCAGGAAAGTAAATCTGAGCATGCGAGGACAGTAGAACTTTATCAGTATCACTTTTTTCAGGCAATCTCTACCATGAAAAGATATTGAGCTATTACAAGATAATTTTACTGTATGTTTGCAAGAGCAAACACAAAATATTCAGGAAGCCAGTATTGCCATTCTTACTAATGTTAAATTGAGAGTTACATTCACCATAAAAAAGAGTGGAATATTGGCCTCATTAACTGATGATGCTGTGATTTTTTGACATATTAGTTCATAGTCAACAATTGTGTACATCAGGAATAATTTCCATTTTCTTCAAAGAATGTGTTACATTTCAGTAATAGTAATAGTAATCTGAAGAGTAATAGTATCGGAATAGTATCGGAATGAATAATAGTATCGAAAGATCTATGATTCAAAATTTACCAGAGAACAGCCTCCTACACTAATAATATTCAAATAATAATTCATTGAAATCATCAAATACAAAAATGCAGTTAATAAACACCTGCAAATGCAAGGTACTGACAAATGCAAACCAGTACTTGATCCTTTCTTCCTGACAAAATGGATAGAACACACAAATCTTGCAAGCAGTACAATGTTTAAAACACATATTTTAGTATTCTTTTGGATAAAGGATATTATTTGGAAAGGCATAAAGAGAACTCAAAGGTGTAATTCATGAAAATATGGCAAGATATGATAAAAACTCTAGAACTAGAAGGGCTGAAACCCTTCACAAGAACGAAAAATAATTTGAGACAGAAATATATTTCTACTTAATCTAATCTAAGGTTATCTTAATCTAAGGTTAAGTAAAACTAAGACATTAAATAGAAAGGAAACTAAATAAGAAGATATAAAGAGAGAAGATTTAATTTACTTAAGGCTGTACAGAAAAGGTCCTAGACTAAATTTTAAATATCTCTGAGTGCCACTATAGAACTGACTAATTATGATGATACCATCCTATCTTGGTAAAAAGGAATATAAATTAACTAAATCTCCAATGTACAAAATTTTATAATCCTACATTCACATACCTTAAATGTTGTTAATGTTCACTGTAGCTTTTCTTTCTCATGTTATTTATGGAAGCATATTACAGAAAAAAAAAAAAAAAAAAAAAAAAAAAAAGAAAAAAAGCTTTCCAGGTTTAATCACAGCCAGAAACTCAACCCCAAAGAGCTGCTCACTCACTCTCTCATGGTGGGAGTGTGGCAGAGAAACAACAGGGTAAAAGTGACACACTTGTGGGTTGAGGTAAAGACATATCAGTAGGGACAGAAAAAGTCACATATGCAAGCAAAGCCAACAAGGAATCCATTCACCACTTCCCATAGGCAGGCAGGTGTTCAGCCATCCCCATCATGTGTAGCAGTTACTTGGGAAGTCAAACACCATCACTCTGAACATCCCCACTCCCTTTGTCTTCACCCAGCTTTATATACTGAGCATGATGACCTATTTTGTGGGATATCCCTTTTGTAACTTGAGGTAACAAGTTGTGTAACAGCTGTGTCCCCTCCCAGTTCCTTGGGTACCCCAAGCCTGCCAACTGGTAGGGTGGGGTGAAAAGCTGAAAAGGCTTTGGCTCTGTGTGAGAGCTGCTCAGCAATAACAAAAATATCCCTGTATTATCAACACTGTTTTCAGTACAAATCCAAAACTTAGATGCATACTAGCTACTGCAAAAGAAATTACTCCAGCCAAACCCAATATAAACATAAACCAAGCAAAGAAATTATTACCGGGCTGAAGCACAGCAATAGACTAAGAAGGTTGACACAGGGTTGGTTCATTTAATGTCTTATTTACCACTTATGGTTGTTTTCCTAATTTGTCTGCAAGATGCAAGAAGAAATACAAGCCAAAAAGATATTTATTCTATTATATTTATTCATGAATTCATTAATTTTTTTCTGTCTGATATTTACCACTGTAACTGACTTTAAAAGACTTCTAGTTTGAAAAGTTTCATGTTCATGGAATTTAGTAGTATTTTCTCTCCGTTCCCTTTCTGGATTACCAAAATAATTTTGGAAAATAGCTGATGAATGTTCATCAAATAACATGCACATGAAATAACATTATGAAATTGCAAGTTGAAAAGAATTTTACTGCTGGAATAGTACTTTATTTCTTAACTCTTGTGTCTAAGGGCAACAGTTTTCATGAAAAGCAAAGAAACTGAAAAGTTACAGGTTGTTCCCACTGGGTTTCAATCTGCTTTATTTGGGAAAAAAATGAGGAGTGTCTGCTTTAAGATTTACAAAAATATGATGCACAAGGAAAACAGTGCACTCATTTTGTTCTAAAATTCTTCATAAGTAGATTTAGCTACATAAATTAAGAATTCTTCATAGAGAAATATTTTTCATAGACTCTCCTGAGCACATAAGTGTCCTCAAGATACCAACATGAAAACTTCATTATGCAACTCATCCAGAATTATTTGTTTTCAAAGTATTATTTCTTGAGGTAAATTTCTGTCCTTATGTATTACTGACTCCCAGGAAAAGCAGCCCACTGAGATAACAATGAGAATAATTGGTTATTTTTAAAAAAATTAACTAGATTTACAGATTAATTTATACTTTATTGTTACTCATACATTAAAAGCACTTTTTAGTACCTTTTAAAAATTTTTTTTCTAGAAAAAAGACTGCAAAGATTGAATTAAAATTATGTTCATAAGGACTTTGAAGTTAATTTAGGTATCCACTATCCGAGCTAGAAAACAAGCAGTTACTGGAGATTAAAGTAGTCTGTCATCTGAGCTTCAAATAAAGGAGAGTAGTAATGCCAAGACATGGGTCAAGAAATGTGATCTCAAGATTAAAAAAAAGTAAGCCTGTACTGAGTAAGGGATTTAGGCCGAAGCATGGAATTAAACACGGAGAGGTAGCTTCAAACAAGTTGCTATCCATCTCTCAAGAGTATCTAAAAGGCTTAAATATTAGATAGTTCATGGGCTATGTTTTATCTCCTCCTCATCCTTGAACAGGATGGCAACTTATTAGGCTTCAAAATGACTGGGGTTTAGCCCCATTGGCTGAAGTCAGGTGAATTTAAGCATTACTGATGATAAATCATAGAATATCTTGAGTTAGAAGCAACCACAAGGATGATCAAGTCCAGCTGCTGCCCCTGCACAGAACAAACCCCAAACCAACACCCTGTGCATTGTTCAAATGCTTCTTGAGCTTTGCCAGGCTGGTGCTGTGACCACTGCCCTGGGGAGCCTGTTCCAGTGCCCAACCACCCTCTGGGTGAAAAATCTTCTTCTAATATCCAATCTAAACCTCCCCTGACAGAGCTTCAGGCCATTCCCTCAGGTTACTGTCCTGTCAGGTTACTCTGTCCCTGTCACCACAGAGAAGAGAGCAGTGCCTGCCCTCCTCTTCCCCTCATGAGGAGGTTGCAGACTGAAACAAGGCCTCCCCTCAGTCTCCTCCAGACTGAACACAAGACACGCCTCATACAGCTTCACCTCATGACTCTTCATGGTCTTTATAGCCTTCTTGTCAAAATTCCTGCAGTTGGTAAAGACAAAAATAGCTTATTCACAAAATTTTTTAAGTAACATTTGGAAGTTGTATTGTTAAAATCCGTATTTTTGTCAGGCAAAAATCTGTGGTGTATTTATGTGGCTTACTGTATGCATTCAGATTTGTCAATTATATAAAAATAGTATGTTTCTAACCATAAGACTCAAGAGGTAATTCATTCCAAATAAAGCAAACTATGTGGAGTATAACAATATAACAGTATCAGCTTTTATCTGTAACCTTTCAAAATGGTACATTCAAAAAATGGTGACTTGTTATTATACCCTGTTGATTCCTGAAAGCAACCAGACCAATTAATGGCATTTCATTTTCAGTGTTTGACAATTGCAATAATTCTACTTCAGACCCAGTTAGCAATCTGGTTTCCACCAATGGGGCTAAAAAAAATCTAATAAAGAATAGTAAAGGGCAGCTTCCTAAAGAAGGAAAGGCAAACTTCCCTAAGGAGAAAGAAAAAGAGATATTGAGAGAAAAAGGAGCAGAAACGGTAAGCTAACAATGAGTACATTCACTTATTAATGATGCTGAGTGTAACCATAGGGTACTGAAGGAATAATAATGACTAAATATTTAGTTGCTACAGTTACTATCCTTGATCTTTCCATGAACCTCCCAAAGTGACAGCAGTGAGCATGGCTGTGGATCAGGGCCAAGTTTGCACTTTTGCCCATGGACCATAATTAAAATAGATTTATGAATGAGGAAATGCCTGCAGAAAGAGATCAGTCTTGCAACATTTCCCAGAGGTCATTAGATTTTTTGAAGACTAAACCGTAGTTTAAATCTGCCCACTTATTGTAGATTTCTCCCTTTAGAGCATATTTTTTACTGCAAAAAAGGCAGCTGAGTATGCATTCCAGTGAGATTCAGGGACACTATTACTCATACTCATGGCTTGGCTTATAATAGCTTTGATTATATGGGCATTATTGTTTTCAGTGGCATAAAAGAGTCTAATCGCCTTGCTTGCAGAATGCAAACCGTTTCCTTTTATGAATCCATGGAAACAAAAACTGTATATGGAAAGCATTATCATGAATTTTAGTTTTACCCTAATGTCTTCCTTCTTGACTTTTTCTGAGAAGATATTTTTCTTGTAATTTCTACCTACTATTGGTTACGTAATTTCACCTGGATTTCATTGCCTCTTTCTGAATTACTATGAAAGACCATCCTATACTTATAATAGAAGGGTGTATTTTTTTCACCTCAAATACACTTGCACCTCATATGGCAAACGGAATCTGTGAGATGAAGTGAAAGAACAATTTTTTTTTTCACATCTTTCATCAATACTCCATGTCAATGTTCAAAAGAGAAAAAAGAGCAGACATCGAAACAGCAAATTACAGCCCGAGAGTAGCACTGAGTACACAGATGAGGCTTGTTCACTTTTTATAATGACATCAGCTTCTAGCATTTCTTTCCAAATCTGTGTCTATTTGATTGGAAACAGACATTGCATTCTCACTCTTACTAATTCCTGGCCTCTTCATGCAAAGAAATTTTACATCCTTGTTAAAAAAATGTTTTGCTTGTTTTACTTGGTTTTACTTCTGCATGCTTTGTTTTTCAGCAAACATATATCACCTCTCTGATTGCACAATTTCTTTGTTTTATGATTTATTCTGTTATAAAGGAAATACCAGGAGTATACATATGTAAAATTTGAGTGCTTCATAAATGAATACTCTACAGGACCATATCTTGATTTTTCATGAATCTGCATAGTTCCATGGGTATTTATGACCAAATAAATACATTCTAGGAACTGGCTATTATGTACATTGATCATTCCCAAAGCAAATAATGATGAAAACAAAGCCATTTTAGATATCACAGCCTTAGTTTTCACTACAATATGTAGTGAATATGTATGAAGACACATGGAAGGAAATTTTCTTTCCTCTGTGCATTCCCCTATTTCTGATGTTAATTTAAACTATACAAGTAACTAGCAGTCTCTCCAGTGTAATAGTCCCACATGGAGACTGGTTGTGAATAAGAAATTCTGTTCAAATTATTTCAGTGGTAGCTTCTGCCACTGCAAACACTTTTATTGAGAGAATTTTCAGCTAGTTCGATTTTTGATTATTTTTCTCTGACAGATTAGTGGAAGAAACAATAGCCTGAAGGAGAATAAGATCTAAGAATTACTGAATTACATTACTTATTGTGAATAGACAGCTGTCTGCCAGATGCAATTCAATACAAGGCTATAATATATTCTAAGCTAGATAAAATATCTGCAGTTCATTTTACAGTGCTGAACAGTTGTAAAAGCCAAACCCAGTCATGGTGAGAGCACACTGGTGATAAACATTAGTAGTATTGTTATTGTTTGGCACCACCAAGAAGAGCCTGGATCCAGCCTCTTGACACCCTCCCTTCAGACACACATACATCAATGAGGTCCCCTCTCATTTGTATCTTTTTGTAGTTGAACAGGCCTAATTCTCTGAGCCTTGCCTAATAAGAGAGATGTTCGAGTCTCTTTATCATCTTCGACATCTCCCATTGCACTCAATCCAGGATCTCCCTGTCTCTCTTGTCCTGAGGAACCCAGAACTGGACACAGCCTCCAGATGTGGCCCCACCAAGGGCAAGATCCCTTCCCTCAACCTTCTGCCAATGCTCCTCCTAATGCACCCCAGGATCCCATTGGCCTTTTTGGCCACAAGAACACACAAACATGGAGTTTGTTGTCCACCATGACCCCCAGGTATTTCTCCACAGAGCTGCTTTCCAGCAGATCAGTCACGAGCCTGTATTGAACTGGGGTGATTCTTCCCCAAGTGCAGGACCCTGCATTTTCCTTTGATGAATTTCAAAAGGTTCTTCTGTGGCCATCTCTCCAGCCTGCTGAGGTCGTTCTGCAGGGCTGCACAGCCCTCTGGGGTATCAGCCACTCCTCCCAGCTTGGTGCCACCAGTGAATTTGCTGAGCAGGGACCTGCACCTTCATCCAAGGCATTGATGAATAAACTAAACAAGACTGGACCCAATACTGAGCACTGGGGGACACTGCTAGTAAACAAGCCTCCAACTAGACCCTGTGCCGTTGATTCTGACCCTCTGGGATCTGCCATTCAGGCAGTTCTCAATCTACTTCTCTGCCCACTCATCCAGTCCACACCTCCTAAGGAAGAGGATATCCTGATAAACTTCTGCCTCTCAAAGGTGCATTTTTTACCTTTTGGGTTTGTAAGTTTGGGGCTACTTTGGACCTGGCTGGAATCAGCTGCATCCAGCATAACACTCAGTCTCTTCTCATTGGGGCCACCCCACTGACAAAACCTTGCAAAGTAAAGAAAATATAGTAATATAGGAAGCTAGCTGTGTGGGTCTCACAATCCTATATACAAATCTATCTATTAAAGTCATAATTTATTCACCTTACATCTAGCATAGCTTTGCCAAAAGCTATAGTTGAAGTAAAAGTAAGGTGCATCTCTTTATTGTCAGAAAGATCCTATAAATCCATATTTCATAATAAATAGTGAAACTAAAGATTTTAATTATTTTACATGTTTATAAGAAATATTTTTTTTCTTTTTTTTTTTTAGCTAGGTTCTTGCCCATAAAATACACGGGCAGAAAATTTTATTTTATTTACTTTTTATTACAGAAAAAGTATACAGGGATTTGCAAAGTATCAGTGCTATAGGCCAAAAAAGCCATTTAAGAAGAGAACAGATGCTCCAAATCTGCTGGAATGCACTTGGAGATCTTCTCTTGATGCATAATTATACAAATTTCTGTCTAATTATCAAGATACTGACATAGAACAATGCAATGAATGAGAAGCTGAAGGTGATTCTAAGCTTCATTCCATAAAAGATGACTCTTAAGTCTAAAGAGTGCTTGAGACCACTGAATGTCTGATGCCAGTGCCTGAAATTCGGGCATCTGCTCAAAGCCATTCAGGCAAGAAGTGAGATTACCAAAGAAAAGCACCCAAGAGGTGCAAATCACCTGTGTATTTCCATTGTAGAGTATGAAATTTGTCTTGCCACATTGGAAATCTTAATAAGGCAAAGCATACCGTGTCTCTCCTGTTATCAAGCATACTGTGACTGACTGCTATCAAGGAATATGATTTATAGCTTTGTAGAGAATTTATGAAACTACCTGAACTCTCTGAACTAGTCCATTCTTATCTGAATACACTGAAGATTTAGTCTTGGGAAAGTAGCTGCTGTATGAGCACAGGACATTCATCAAGATGAGGATTAGGATGGATAAATTACTATATATGAGAATACAGATTTTAAGAGGGTATGGAGGAGGCAAGGAGAAAAGCAAAACTATAGCTACTCATTCTTTGGTCATGTACTATTAGCACAGGGGACTACAGTTCATTTCAGCAGCAGTGATTGCTTTTAATATTCTTTTTCTGGCATAGAATAGAAAGAGGCATCTGCACTGACCTCTCTGAATTTTTAGTCATGAGGTATTTGCTTGCTTTTGAAATACAGTAGATATATTAAGAATTTACTTTGTCTGAGATGGCACAGTGGTGCAATCTATCCAGATAATCTCCTCTCTGAATCAGCCTCAGTTCATTTCCAAAGTTGCCAAGAATGTTGGAGAAATATTTTATTAAGAATCTTACTCTAACTAATTGTGTCAAATCCAGTATGTTTTTCCCTCAATAAGAGTGTAACAGTAGATGCCCAAGGAGAAAGAAACATAATTAAGAAAAATAGAAGCAGTAATATATGGTTTTTTGTTTTACTAAGATGCAAGACACACAAAAAGTATTCACTTATGAGTGGAAGAAACAGGCAGAAAAAGTGGGTGTGTTTATATAGCTAACAAGGTATGCCCACCATTTGTTTAAAGGATTTGTAACCTTTATAGATCTAAATCCTCCTAGCTACTCAAGCCACAGCTGTTGCTTAGATAGTTTTCCCGTGTTGTTTTTCTTTCTACCTCTCTTCCAATTTGGTTATTGTTATGTACTTTCCATGACATATTACTTTGAAAATGTTGGGAAATCTTATGCTTAATGCATACGTCTTCAGCCCTCTTCTAGACTCTGTATCTCTCCAACTAATTTTCCCTTTTATTCCACCAGCTGTCCCATGTAATAAATATATCCTAAAGGAGGTTTAAGATGTTGGTTTTTATTTGAACAAAAAGTGACAAGGATGACAACCAAGCATCTAGTTCATTTCATTGCAGGTACTAGCATCTGGAAGGCAGGAACAAAAAAAAATGCATTTCCACAGTAAACTATGACCATGTGATACAGAAACAATGTCATAGAAGAGTAATGATCAAAATTTACATGGAACATCTGTTCAGTGCATTCATATTCGTTTAATTCTTCTTATCCAAAATATTGTACTAATCAGAATTTTTGGTGGTTGAGAAATGCTCACAGAAAATAATAAGCTTGATTTCAAGAGCTAGTAAGTTTAAGACAGAACACAACCTTGCCCCTGTGGCCTTTATGTATATTCACAACCAAGCTATTTATCTGGAAATTCAAAATTAATCACTCACAATACACTGTTCAGAAATGACTTGATTATGGCAAAAGTTTTGATAGGAATAATCAGGGTGATACCAACTGAAAAATCATAAGCTACTTGCAAAACCTTTGAAGACTCAAAGGGAAAAATCCAATATGTCTTTACTCTCTGCTTTTATATTTTGTACACGAGCACTCTCACACTCAAATCCTCTCATCAGTTTTTACATAAGATGTCAGAGTGCCTTCCAGGTTACTGGCAGCGTTCCACGTGTTGTGTACCAAAGGCTGAAGGCTTTGCCTTTTTGATCTCCCTCCTGGACATCCCCATGCAGCATGTGCACTGTTGACTTGCTGGTGGAGTTCTGTAAGCATATTTTACAGAAGGTTCTACACAGAAAATCACAGAACCTGGTTCACATAAAAAGTTCATTTGTTCATTCCTCTCTCCACCCTTCACAAGCTTCCAGGCATGGCATGCTTTCTCTAAAAGCTTATAGCAGACCAAGATGAGCAGGCCTCTCACTATAAGATGACAGTCAAATTTCCAGGGTTCACAGGAATCTGGAGGCTGTTATCTGCAAAGTGCCTGCCACAGGAAGACAAGAAGGTGACTTCTGTGAAGGATTCTGCAGTTCACATCCACCTTTACTTATATTGACTTGGGAAGAAATTAAACTCATGAAGCTGGGAATTGCCAGTCTTTTTAACAAAGACTACATGCCTTTAATGCTGTACTTTAAAAGAAAAAAACAACAAACAACATTTTATTGAATATCTGGCAAAAAATGAAGGATCTGAATTTAAAGTTTATCTGAGAAGCAATGGAGAACAAATCGCCCTCGTTTTGCTTTTATTGATGTCAAATCACTTTTGAGCAGATTAGAGGAACTAATTCAGAACACAGCCTGTTTTTGTGTTCTTAATCTCTCTTTGGATACTTTGCTTAATGCTTTAGCCTTCATGTCTGTATAGTCTTACTAGACTCCAACAGATGGCCTGTATCAAAGTTTTCCTTGAAAGAACTGTGACTAATGTGAGCTGGCCTCATTAATCAAATGTGGTCTGTATGGAAATAGTCTCTAGCTGTGAATTGGGTAATTTCAAAAGGCCTGAGTTAGAAAGGACACAATTGGTATACACAAATGCACAAATGCACACATTTTGTGTGTGTGTTTGTGAATGTCTGTGAGGCAGAGAGTACTGAAGAAATATATTTTGGGATTGTTCATAAGGTATGCTCTGTAGTCACAGTTTCTTTATAAAGACCTATAAAATTCATTACCTAACATCAACAAATGATTTTTGGCTTGGGTCTTTTAAAAACAAAGTAGTTTTGTTTGATTTGCTTTCTCTTTTTGGAAATATTTCTGCCCTTATTATGAGAAGATTCTTAATTTTGAAAGCATAAAAGTTATAGATGAGAAAATGGCATTCTGCATTCCCCCCTAGGAGCAGTGACTTGTCAACTCTACAGCCTTGTATACTAATGTAAGAGCTTCTGTGCTTGGGATAGCATCCTGCTGTCCTTGCACAAACTGGATAATGCAGAGCAGGCCATCCTGGCCATGACAGCACTGCTCACACGAGTGTTGGTCCAATTCTGAAAGCAGTATCAGAAGACCATAAGCTAGATGGATAGACAGAAGAAGATGAGACCATATTAAAATCCCATTATGTTTTCTTGACAATGTCACTTCTAGCAGACTCACTAATGCCAAACAGCTCTATCAAAACCACTGTGAGACCAGCAGAGATGCCCACCTGTATGCACAGACTGAACTGGCCATCTGGAAATGAGATTTCTTCTGTTTCAGATACTGTACTGGGCTGTTAGAAGAGATCAAAAAGGTGAATTTAAACACACATTGACTTTGGAGGATAATTCATTCTGCAGCCTCCTGTGAAAGTAATCTTGATGGAACTTTACTGCATTTAACATAACAATGTAGCACAATGTAAACATAGTCCATGAATTTGACACTGCTGCCATTACATTGACAGTAGCTCACTCCACAAATAACCCCACTGAAACACAGGAGCTGTTTCCTCAGCTCTGGTGTTATTGTCAGTAATATACAGCAAGGCCAAAACATGGCACTTGTTTTAACTTTTGCTTCATTGCCTTTTCAGTTGCCATTTATGAAGACACAATATCCCTACTGAGATCTGTTTGAAAAATTAACTCTATTCTACTTTACAAATTTACCTTATACTGCATTGCTGTGAAAATCATTGATGATAAGATTTAATGGATGCTAGAAAGATTGCTTAAAGATCCTACAATTGTTGATAGGTTAGACTGAGATACTGAGAGATGAAGTTGCAAAGATAGTAAGGAAAGAAGGCTATAGCTAAGTTGTGATACATTGAGGATGTTGGGGGAGAGGGTGGAGTACAGATTAACAAATCTGAACCTTGCTCAAACATTGGAAAATGCATTTGAATACTGTCCAGTGGCTTGGATTCAGGAAGAGATATTGTATAGGTCAATGAAATGAAATGAAATTATTATCAAGGTCCAGACTGTTGGTGTTTGCACCTCAGGAATACATCTACCACTGAAAATATATATATATATATATATCTATAAATACCATTAATATAAAAAAAACCAACAAACCCAAACCAATCACTTCTAAGAGAGCAAAAGTTAATGAAGTGATAAATAACAGAATGTACAAATCCATTAAACTGACCACTCTGAATTGTTTAGAAGAAGATGTTAATCTGAACTATGCTAATTTTTATATGGACAAATTCATGTTCACAGAACTTAAATTAAAAAAAAATACCCAACAAAACAACAACCACAGAAAACCAAAACAAACAAACCTAACCAAACAAAAGGCCACTTTTGACACATTTATTAGATAGAAAAAAGTATTCTATAATCAGTGACAATGCAAAGGAACACAGTATCACTGAGACAGTGGTAGGAGACCTTTTTAGATAGGGCTGTGCTTTAAAGGGATATTGTTTGACTATTTAAGCAGGGTAACTGAGTCATGTTAGACAAGAGGTTTCTGAGGTATTTTTATGTGGTCATTACTGAGGGCCTTTTGCCAGTGACTCTGAAGTGTTCTGGTCACACTGCAGCAGACTTGCAATGTCCTGTAGCTGGAGGCATCACACTTTCAGAGTCTAGTCCTACTGAGAAACTTCAACCACCCTGACATCTGCTGGAAGAGTAGCACAGTGACCTGTAGGCAATCCAGAAAACTCCTGGAATACATAGGGAATAACTTCTTGAGCCAGGTGATAGACGGCCCTACCAGTATGTATGCAATACTGGATGTGATGAGCACCACTGTAAATGAGCTAGTCAGGGACACTGAAGGCAGCCTGGGCTGCAGTGATCGTGCATTGGTGGAATTTGAAGTCCTCAGGGATATGGATCAGATAAGGAATAAAGTTAGGCACTTGAACTGTAGAAAAGCAAACTCCCAGCTTTCCAAGGAGATAGTCAGTAGGATCCCCTGGCAGATTGCACTCAGGGACAAGGGAGTGTAACAGAGCTGGCAGATCTTTGAGGAAACCTTGGATAGAGTGCAAGAACTAGCAATCACCAGGAGCAAGAAATTAGACAAGGATATCAGGAGTGGCATGGCTGAGTAGGAAAACCTTGGTCAAACTAAAGAGAAATAAGCAAGTGGGCAGAGAATAGAGACAAGCAGAGAGAGCCTGGGGAGAGACATGGAGAAAAACAAGGAGGGCTTCTACAGGTATGCTAACCAGAAAAGGAGGTCAAAGAAAATTTAACCCCCCAATAAACAGTGCTGGAAAATTGGTAACAACAGTCTCAGTCTTCATTGGTAACATCTCTTCCCATTTCTCTTGAGTGGATTTGCAGCAGAATGAGGACTGGGGGAGCGACCTGCTTCCCACTGGAAGTAAATATCAGGTTCATGATGGCCTGAAGAACATAAATGTGCATAAATCTATGAGATCCAAAGAGATACATCTCAGAGTCCGGGAGGATATGTCTGATGCAGTGCTAAGCCACATTTCATGATATTTCAAATATCTTAGCAATCAGGTGAAGTCCAGTGACTGGAAAAATAATGATACATAAATTATGCAAAAAATTATGCATATAGATACCACCATCTTTAAATAGGATAGAAAGGAGGGTCCTGGGAACTACTGACCTGTCAGCCTCACCTCTCTGCCTGAGAAGGTCATGGAACAGATCCTTCTAGAAGCTGTGATAAGGCAAATGGGGTACAGGGAGGTGACTTGAGACAGCCAGTGTGTCTTCACCAATGGCAAATTCTGCCTGACCAAGCCAGGGGGCCTTATATTGCAGAGTGACTCCATCAGTGGACAAGGGAAGGGCTACAGAGGTCATTTATCTGGACTTCTGTAATCTTGGACAGAGTCCTCCCAACATCCTTGTCTTTAAATTGGAAAGAGATGGATTTGATAAGTGGATGTCGAATAAGAAAGCAGTTGGATAGTTGCATCCAGAGGGTAGTGATCAATGGCTCAGAGTCCTGATGGACATCAGTGACAAGTGGTGTCCCACAGGGGTCTGCATTTGGACCAGTGTTATTTAATTTCTTCATTAATGACAAAGACTGAGGGATTGAGTTCAGTCTCAGCACATTTGCAGATCACACCGAGTTGAGTGGTGCCCTCTGATATACCTGAAGGGCAGGATGTCATCCACTGCTGCCATCCACACTGCTGTTTGAACTTATAATTTGAGTCTTAATTTGTTCCTGTTGTGTTTAAACAGGACATTGTTGAAGCTCTTATTCCTCATAATAAATATGTCCTTGTCCTGATTTTTCCTGGCATTCTTCCTTGTTTCCCTGTTTTCTCTCTTCATGCTGTGAAATAGGTAGGCTGTAATTTAATGCCAAGCTTACCGAAAAAGGAAACAAAAAAATTAAAAATAATTTTGGAATTTCATTTTCTGATTTCAGAATCAGTGGAATTGAGCACAACACAGAGTATAAGATTGTGAGATACAGCTTCTTGTTTGGCATGTTGACTCCTGATTCATCTATATCCTTTGTAAACTCTTGCTTTATGATTTGTAGACCATCATGTATATTTTCCTTTCCTTTTTTTCCCTTCTTTCTCTTGTATGCTTGTGAAAGTTATGGGTTTGTTTGTTTTGTTTTGTTCGTGGAGACAAATACATTTTTTCACTCAGTAATGAAGTTGGCAAAGACTGAAATCTCAGAGATTTAGCTTCTTTATGCAAGATTCTTTTTCCAGCAGCTCTACATCTAATTTTCTTTGTATACAATCATTTGAGATTCTCAAGGTAGTGTATATTGGCAGTGACCTGCCAGACATCCCAGGTCTAAAGGATGAGTGAATAAACTTTGCTGAATGCTGCTGAATATGTGATAATGCAATTAGTATTCTTGCCAACTGAATTGAAAATGAGATGTTGCATCTTCAGGGACCTTTGTACTCTTTTGTAAATGCTTTTTTCCCCCCCCCTCTATTTTCTTTCAAATACATCAGATACATATGAGCTAAGCAAAAATCTCCATTATAAATTAAAATAACTTTGCACTGCGGATTAGATAGCCAATTCTGATTTGGCAGTTAAAGCTCAATTTGCATCACTGCTTAAGAAAAAAAAAGACAAAAACAGGATTTATTTTTTTACTTTTTTAATACAAATAAAATTATTACTGATAAATAAATACACAATTTTACATTAAGAGCAATATATAAGATGAAGTGGAACAAAATGCAGGTTACATTACATAGTCACGTTATCTATCCCAAGGCAGATCAGATCAGTTAATTTCAAAGATTTACTGATAACAATAGGGTGTTTGGAAGAGTGGCAAAAAATCAGATAGTCCTAATCATCTTGATAGTTAATTCTTAGATTGTGAATGTTAATCTGCCCTGTACAGATTGGTTGCATAGAGGTACACAAGAAAGAATGCAAAGAATTGTTGCCCACTATTTTTTAGTAAATATTAAGGGAAGATTTTCCTCAAAAACATATAAGAATGCTGATATTCTCCTTGGAAAACCTCGCAAGGGATGTGTATGACTTACAGGCTGTATATCGCTTTCACTACAACTGTTGTAGTCAATGACTTTAAACCCACAAAGTGAATAAATCAGATATCTCTGCTCATTAGGAGGGGTGAATGCCAAGCTGATACATAAAGTGAAGCTATTTGTAACAATGATGATTCCCTTCAGCTGAAAAAATAACACAGGGGGTTGTCTACTTCAGCCTTCTTGACAACATTGTGAAGTACTTTGTTCAGAATGAAGCAGGGAAAGGAAAGAATAGAAAAAAAGAGAAAAAAAAACCCCAAACTACTAACAATACAGGAATACTCCTTGCTAGAGGTGCAGGATGCCAGAAAGGCATTCAGCTAGAGTGGACCCTCAGTGAAATCACACCAGAAGATATGCAGGTCTTGGGAAGCTGGGTGATTTCATCTAACCTTGCTGCATACTATGGAGAATGAGTGCAGTGGGTCAGTGAGTAGCCCAGACAGCAGTACCTGTACTGACTGAAATTAGTTTATTGTATTTTGCTATGGACGCCCAGAATTAGAAGCAGAATAAGGAATAACATTATTTACCTTGTGAAACCTTCACACTCCCGAGGAGTCCACACTAATGGAAGAGGTGCTGTGTGACTCCATGTCAACTGATATAGGCCACATTCTGCTGGTAAGGGCAGATAGGTTTGCAGAGCAATTCCGCAGCAGTTCTGTGCATGGGTAATGAAATAGGTCTGAGGGAAGAGAAAATAATTTCAGAATTCAGAATTCATTGTATGACTAAGAGAATCTTGGTTCAGAGGAAGAAAAGCAGGACTGGGTTTTCAAGAGCTAGCCAGCAACATTTTTGTCTTACCTCTCTCTCACTATTTTTCTCCTGGTGCTATATTTCTCCTGGTGACATAAGCATGAGCTTTCTGTCCCTTCTCCAAACCTCAGGACTCTGTTTCTCTGTGCCTGGCAGTGTTTTCTGGGACTGAGTGACATGTAAACTGGCTTTATCCCAGAAATGTACTATTTCACTATGACATAAATGGGAAGATGCACTTCCACATGAGATGAAGATGTAATTCTGTGCCTTATACCAAAGTTTAGTTTTTTCCAACCCCACCAGCATTTTGTGGCTATGTTTTCCAACCTGAATATATAGTACTCATAGCTAGGACATATTTCTGCCTTTTATTTATTTTGATAAGGGGTCATTTTTGAATTTGTCAACTAATGAGTGCTAAAAAATTTTAACACTTCTTGTTTTCCACTGTCAGAAGTAGGAAGGCATACTCCCCACTTATTATCTTTCTGAAAAAAAAAAAAGGCACTTTATTTTCATTTTATTTCGAAAAATTGCTCTGTCCCTTTTAAAATAACATGACACCAAACAAATGCAGTTATAGGGAAGCACAGTGTAAAACACAATGTAAAACCAGATGTGGAGAATTGTAGAATGACAAGGAGCTCTGCAGATCTTTATGGACTACATCCCACAGAACATAATATGATATAGAAAATAATAATCATGTCTTCACCATTTTCAGGTTATCATTTGTGTCTCAGATGATTTTTCTCTTAGTATCACAATGAGAAATTTTGGTACTGAACAACAGAATGGTTAATATATTCATGGCATCTATCCATAGTATGTATCAGGATGCATGGAAAGATACTAGATGTTCATCTGTAAACAGTTTTAAGGGGAATAATGAGTCCAAATATTTTCAAAATATTCTCAGTTTTACAAATTTTTTAAAAATTATTTTTATTTTTTTATCTTTAAACACAGTTTTCTCAGTGGATGATTTCTCTTCTCTTCTCTTCTCTTCTCTTCTCTTCTCTTCTCTTCTCTCTTTTCTTTTTATGCTTCTCATTTCCTATAGTGAAATAAATATAACCAGCTTTTTGAGATATATGTTCTGCTGATCAAATTTTGATTCTGAATAGCTCACAGATTTCTTGACAGCCATAAGTATTCAAGCTCAGTGGGTATTTGTGCTCTCTAGCATCTATAAATATACTACAGGTTTTTGATTTTTTTATGATAGAAGTTTATTTTATTTTATTTTTGCCTTCACAGTTGGGTTTGGATTTTTTTTCTGCTTTATAGACCCTTGTCTTTTTATTAGTTCTGTGTTCCCTGTTGATTTTATGTTTTATATTCCTGCTGTCACTACCAGCATCTCACTGTAAACAAGAATGTTGTATCTCAGTGGGTTATTTTCTGTTAATAACCTGTGATACAGTATATAAATAAACTAGACAAGAGTTCACAGGTGCAATTTATTAGAGTTATTGCAATGTGACTTCAGTAATGGTCTCGAGTTCTTTAAAAACTTTGGTGTGTTTTGAGTTGAAGAAGACAACTATATATATTGCAGTTCATGAGAGAGAAATAAATATCAGTGTAATGAAATATGTCCAAGTCCAGCTCAATAATAATTGCAATTTCTCAGTGTCAGTACTTGCAGACCTATGTGTACCTCACGATAATTCAAACAAAAGTACGCCAGTAAAGTAACATATTATTCACATTAAACTGGAAGATCGAAATGAAACAAAATGGCAAACCATACAAAATTTTCTATCCTCCCTCTACTTACATAATTGTTAACTACAATGTTAACTTAATCCTAGTACTCCTTTGTTAAACTTCACAATATAGAATAATATTTCAGACACATGTTGAACCTCTGGAGAAGAGCTGTGTAAAACAAGGAAAGCATAATTCAGGGGTTGTTTGAATCTTATTCAAAGTTGCAGTGATGCTCGCAAATTACTCAAATTATTTTTAGCACACTTTTTAGAAAATTTGACTAAGGTGAAAGTCAACATTTTATCAGTAATAGTGTATCTTGTCCACAAAGAATACAGCTGTCAGCTCTGAAATGTCTGAAATGAAGGCCACTGTGCTTTTCATCATTAACTGCTGCTAATAAGAAATTAAATCGGAGAATCTAGTACTTGGTGTGTCAGATTAAAGGAAAAAGATAAATTGCTAAGAGCAGCTAAAAAGCTGTGTTTACCCTAACCTTCCTCATTTATATAAGCTAATATGTTAAATATATTAAAAAAACTCAAACAAACAAACAAACAAACAACCATCAAAAAAACCACCTTAAATAAAAGCTATTCAGAATGTTTTGGAATCACTTATCATTTTGAGACATCTGTCCTAAAATCATATTTTAGAACTCTTTCAACTCAATGATATAAGTTTTATATGTTCAACATTATACTTTATGCTCTTTTCTAAGATTAATTTATAATCATTATCTTCTCTAGACATTGAAATCACTCCAAACAGAGTGCAGGTGGTACCTTTTGACCAGACACATAGCTAAAGAAGAAGCTTTCCATTTAAGGAGGACAGAGAGCCTGTCTTGCACCTCAAATAATATAGATTACTGACAAGGAAAATCAAGGTTATTGAAGGTGTTTCAATTGGAGCTACTTCACACCTGTGGAAGGTGGAGATACTAGAAAGCTTATTTTGATGAAATATCAGAGTTCTCTGTCTTATCCACTCTACCATTTACAGAATCTATATCCATACGTCCTTGGTGTCTCAGAAGCTGACCTGAAAAATTAATTTATTTTTGTCATTTATTGTTGTCAGCAGAGTTATTCCGCAGAAAGGCCCTTTTACACTGGTTATCTTTGATTTTAAAGCCCCTTTGTTAATAATTTTGTTCTCAGAAATGAAATTCTCTCAATGACTATGGACAAATATCTGTTAGGAGAGACTCAGCCCAGAACCATACCAGTTCCACATTCAGTAAAAGCCTTTGTATATGGCTGTCACATGCATAACCACATTTTCTCTTCCTGCGTAGGAATGAATCCTACACAGTGGGATTTATGGGCATTAATGTTCAAGGTTTTCTTAAAAGTAGCAGGAACTGAGGGAAGACAACACCATAAAGGGAGTGCTTAGCTTCTATCTCAACTCCTGCCTGTAAGTTGCTGGGAACACTACTGCTGATATTAAAGGGAGCAAGACCAGGCTTGCTTCTCCTATGTAGGTGCAACCAGGATCCAGTGACAATCATGACATCTTCAGCAGAGATATTCTTCATGGGCCTCAGAGAGAACAGATCCTAGTCTTGTACAGTAGAAGTTTTTCTGTTACAAAAAAATGAAAGCTTCTTCATCTTAAGTAACCAATGCATCATCTGTGTTACTACCATGACAGTTCTAGGCTGACAATATAGGATCCCAACAGGATTTTTAATTATTAGTTTAATCGCAGCTGTTTCAAGATCACTTTTAAATCCTATGGAAATATTTATGTATTATCCTTTCATAATACTCTGTGGGACTCATAGGAGAAAATCAAACAAAATGTAAGAACATAGGTAAACGTAATTTAAAAACCCTTAAAAAGGTATTCATATTTTTTTTAATTTTCCAGCTTTCTTTCTGTTAGTATTTATATTACTCTTCTGTTTAGAGATATAATAATTCTCTTTTCCCATTATTTACACTGTGGAATTTTTTTTCTTTTGTATGATATTATAGCAAATGCACAACATATGAACTGGAACTTATACCAGAATATGTCTTAGAAATATATTTAATCCTGACCATTTTTAAATACAAGGATGATCCAAAAGGCAACAATTGTCTGTTTTCCTATAAAGTGGAATTTTTCTCTTTAGTACACAGACTTGTTGTGATCATTTTTACATCTATGACATAAATTGCAGAGAAAAAGTTTGTTCTTTTCTCTGGACAAACAGGCTAAAATTTTTCAGATCTTTATTGCACGTATTTGAGTTTTCATGCGGGGCCTCATACTATGTGGATATGAAATGCTATGAGGATACATCTGAAATGCCTTTCTGATAATATCACACACATGAGGACTTAGCTGGCATTTTCAAGGAGTTTGCAACTTGTCATGTATGACAGCATAATATAAATGAAAAAATAAATTGTTGATCTTTTTTCTTTAAACTGTTATATAAGAAGGAACTGCTACAAACTGCTACCTCAACTGAAGAACCTGATCACTGAGAAGGAGAGATACATTTTTATTATTATTCACTATGGCCCTTCGTGCCTTTGTTCCAAGCTGCCCAACTGACCCTGGCACGGGGGCAGCTCTGAAGGTTCCGTCTGTAGCCTCGCTGCTACTTCAGAATTTGTGGCTCCTTTTCACTGAGACACCTTCACAGACGGCGAAAGTGAGGCAGAAACAGTGACTCTGCTGCAGAGTTTAGATTGTAGGTTTTATTGTTTCATTATGGGAAGCAGCCAAGTCAGGGGTCCTGACCTGGTAAGATTCCTCAGCAGCAGGGCCCCTCAGGGCCTGTGCACTGTTGTTTTATGGGGAGGAGGTTCTTACATAGGATAAGAGCAAGATCCAACAAGAAAATACATGGGATGATACAGGATGGGACAGACAACAGTTATCACCAGTGGGAAGAGGGGGCAGGGGGGAATATTCGGCCAATAACTTGACCAGCTTCTCAGAATTTTCTCGAGAAAGAGGAAAAGCCTTGGGATGAGTGACAGGGACCCAGGGGGTGGGGGACTTTGACTGACACATACAAACTTTGGAAAAAGACCAAAGGTGAGTTTTGGACAGGGGTACATAAACCATTTACTAAACTAAACAATAGCTAATAAACATATAAAAGCTAAAATGCACCACCACAATTCACCTTTTATGCGCAGATGACATCAAACATACATGATAGGCAGTGCTGAAACTTCTGGGATCTGTTCTTTCTGAAAGATGTTCTATCACTAGCAAGACTCAAAGGTGTGCTAGTTCACCATCCCAAGGTGTTACCTGATTGTTCTCCTGTCCAACACCACCCGTCTTTGATGTCTGCAGTGTCTACATGGTCTGAATGCTAACTGAACAAATGCAAAGTATATGGTAAGGACAAACATTTGTAAGTACTTTTAAAATCCTCCTAATTCCTTGGGACTACATCTTTTCATGTCGTCAAGACTATAAAGACATTTGTTAAGAGAGAAACAACAGTGTGTGAATGACTTGTGGATGTCAAGTTTTCCTGGGTGTTCTCTAATTCACTTTTCCTTGAACAAGTGAAAATCTTCCAACATTCTTTACCCTGGTCTCCTGTGTCAAAGATCCCTGGTCTTGTCATTGAAGAACAATTCAAAGTAGGCATCTGGTTGCTCTGCTTCCTCTACATTCTCTGTTACCTCCTTTTAGTCCTGGTCTCACATTATCCTTTGTTTTCCTTTTGTATTGAAGTATTTGAAGAAGCTCTTGTTTTCCTTGACATCCTTGCCCAGATTTAATTCCAAATTTCTGAGAGAATTTTTTGTCAGTTTAGGTACACAGCTAAACTCTGCATTTTCTCAGCTGTATGCAGCTGATACAAGCACTTTTACTAAACTGGGGAAATTCTCTCACAACCTTAACTCAAAGGTATAGTTCAAGCATTTCAAAGGAAAAATTGAACTATCAGGGAAGTTCACAATTCCACAAACCAGGCACTGGAAAGTACCCCTGTCCATGGCAGGGAATTGGAGCTAGGTGGTCTTTAAGGACCCTAAGTAATTCTATAAAATCAGTTTCTGATCAGGTGGTTCCATTTCTAATTAAGAGCAAATTCCTTTCTATGACTCCTTGTCATAGACATTGTTATATGTCATGTTGAACACTAATTTCCTCCATTCTGTTTTTAGGCAAAATGTTTTAACTACTCAGCACTTTAAGATTTGTGGAGATTGAAAATAGTGCATCTTGAGGCCCTTATTCCTTTAAATCAGTGAAGATGTACATGATAACATGTACATAAAATAGTTAAATTAAGCGGCATTCCTGACTATGTGAGCAATTTCATAGAAGATTTAATGGAAGATTTAAGTGACAAGCTTCTAATCACTTCAGTTTTCTAGAAGTTTATTAGAGAAAGACAGAAATAACAATTAATTAACCTATTATACCTTTATATTTTCAATTTTTGCATTTTCATATTCTTTTGAAAGTCTGCTTATTAGGAAAATACATATATCTGTATATGCACTATGAGTGGATATAAAAATAAACTTATTGTGTATGTTTTGATATTAATTCAGATGTTCTTAATATTTTGTACCAACTGGAGCTAGTGAATTTTTAAATCTATGTGAAGTTAAATGAATTTTATGTACCAATTTCAGATACCCATATTCCACTAACCCATTGGACTTGACACAAATGTATGCCTAGAAACAGAAGGATTTCTTTTCCCAGAGATGTCTTAAATCTCTGTGCTGCTTTCTGGTTATCAGAGACTGCAGCTTTGCAAGTATGAAGTCCTTATATAGGCTTGTTTATCTATTTCTTTGCTTTTGTGTTTTTCACTTATTGAGTTACTATTCAGTTTTGATTTCATGTTAATTACTTTGCTTTTAATGTTCCAGGCAGTTACTGGGTAATTTCCCATGCAAAGAGGTTGAAGCTAAATAATGTAGACAAACAGCAGAAGCTTTCTTTGAGAATGTTGTTGAAGTTTGGCTTCCATGTCACGTACTGGGCCATAAAATGTAAAATAGGTGTCTCCCTCTGAAAGAACTGCAGTGAGAGAATAGTCTTAAAAACAGGGGGAGGGGAGGTTTAGAAAATAACAAAAATAAAAAAAACCCCACCACAACATAAAAAGCATCATAGTATCTGAGAGATACTGTAGTTCAAAGATGCTAGGTCAATATGAGCGTATACATTTTAAGCAATTTTTAATGACAACAGATCAATGAATAAATTTTGTAAATTTTTTCTATGTATTCTCATCCACTCTTCCAGCCTTGTAATGCTGTCTTTTAGCTATAGTTGTGGTATAAAGTCAGATTTCAACAGGAATGCGTCACTTAAAAGCAGTAAGAAGCAATGGTCCTTTCTTCGTGATAAATTAAAGCTAAAGAAAAAAATCTTGGTAATCTATATTATTTAGAGGAGCAGTGATCAAAGGAAGAAGCAATCAAAGAAATAACATTCTTGTACATTCTGTACTGATGCAGCATTACTGTCAGTAATGGTGAATATTGTTACTATCAAGGAATGCTGTGGAAATGCTTTTAAAACTCATATTTATAATTTTTTGCTGCAAGTTAGGAGAAGGAGAGTTAAAGGAAGACAATTTTAAGATAGCTGCTACTATATATGGTGCTTTAATTATGCTGCTACTTATTCTTGTGCAGTGATGTTTTGTCAATGCATTGCTTTTTACACAGCCACTAGATGGGCAGTAAATTTCATTGCAATTATCCTGCTGTTAAAAAAAATGGATTAAAAAAACCCTCTTTATTCTCAGGCATGCACTACAAGGAGAGATTGTAAGAAGTCTCTGGTTTTGGACTTTGTCAATGGTGGCTCAAACGTTATCAAAATTTCACCCTAATTCTTGTCAACAACACTGAACACTATGGAAATCTGCTACACGAAGAACAAGACTGTGTGTAAACTTCAGATTATTTATTTCCTGAGTGTAGGTTAAGCAAGACAAACTGTTCCTGTTCTGGTGTTTCCCTGGGGTCTCAGGATCAAGCATGACAATGGATAGAAAAACTCCAACAGCAATGATTGATATGACATTTCAAATGTCATTCTCATATTTTCTTCCCTTCTAATAATCAGTCCCAAAATTCACCCTTCAGCTTCTTTTCTGGTGTGAGAGAAAGATGGTATTTTTATTCTTTTGCTTACAATACCCTCAAATTAATCAAAAGACAAGACTACTATTTGAAAAGCCTTGTTTGAAGTATTTAAAATAACTTTATATTTAATCCAGTGATTCACATAATTCTTAATTTTCAGAAAAACAATACCTTTTAAATGATAATATATCAGAATTACCTATCTGTGAAATAGAAACTTGAAATTCTAACTGATTTCAGTGGTCCTGGAGACAGAGAAAAAAATAAGCACAGAGATAAGTATTGGACTGAGTTTCCATATCCCTCTCAACCTTTTAATCTTTCCAACAGAAATAAGGGAGCATTCAGGTCAAAGAGGGAAGTATCAAGGATCCCCAAAACTCTTCCATCTTCAAAAAGCTCCTCTTCTATACTTTTTGCCTTGGTAGTGTGGATGTTCAGGGCTTTCTGCTCCGGCTAGCAGAGGTTTCTGAGCCCTGCTCCACTGGTAGTTCGTGGGGGTTCAATCTCTAGGCTCCACGTGGTCTGAGGCTTGGTGAATGAAGAGAGGATTCTGCTTTGGTTAGGAAGATGTTTATTCCATGTGGGTGGAAGGCAGAATGGCTGAGAATGGATTCTGGACCACTTAAGTCACCTTGGGTGAAACCTGAACCAGGGGGATCCAGATCCAATGGGGGAGGTGGAGGGGCGTGGTCAAGGCCAAAGGTATTTTACACTACAATGGGAAGGGTGGCACCTGGACATCTTGCCAATTAGGAGAGGATAAACCAGGGTGATTGACAAGACAGGGTGATACCACCAGGGGGTGGGATAGGGGGGTCAGGGGAATGGGATGAACCATTTACAAATCTTGATTATACACTGTAACAGGTAGAATAAATTCTCTCCTCTCTTTGCCTTCCAAAGGATCTAGCCTGATTCTTCTGGCAGGTGCCAAAGGGAATGTAGGTTTTCTAAGGAAATGGAAGTACTTAAGGCTTTTAATGAAGTGAAAATAATATTTCAGAACTGCAGTACCAGCCAGATGGCAAATAAAAAATCTAACTTTAAGAAAATGCTTTTTTTTATCATAAGATTTGAGTCAGCTGTTCATCTTTTAAGATGTGTGGGGAAACAATGAGATAAATTAGTTGTTTTTCTTTTTTACCAGCTGTAACAGCAGGTAGTAATATCACTTTACCTTGAATGTGTCATTCATTACTAGCTACTTGCTTTCAGTCATGGGGATATATAATGGTGGAAAATCACCAGAGAATACCACTACTCATCTCTGAAATAACACACCATAGAGCATTGACTCTAATATTCATTTAAAATGTATTTAAATCATATGTTTTTTCTAGAAGCTGATTTCCATACTAGTAGGTAAAGGTAGCCAAACATAATGTCCTTCTAACTTTGGCTAGGAAATTTATAGCAGAGGATCTTTAACAGTTAAAGCAAATGACTCACAATGTTATATTACTTTTATATTTTCACCTGTCCTGCAGCTTGCCCATCATTTAAAGCATGTCATTTTCTGCAACTACCTCAGATGGCATCTGTAATAACCCTGTATATGAACAATTATTTCCACTAAAGTGGCATGGCTACTCCAATGACAGCTTTAGGGATTGCACAAGAGTAGAGGATTGACCTCAGTGCTCTGTGACTACAGATGGAATTAATGTAGCAAGTTCAAGAATTTAAAAGAAAATTAAATATAAAACTCCCCACAATTCCTTAGTGATGTCATTGGCTTTATTAGCTGTTGACAATGAAACACTGGTTAAGATCAAGGTAAGCTGTCAACAGCAGCGGGATAGAAGATTAAGAGGATTGACATCTGTAAAAATCCTTCCAATGATACACCTTTTAATGATGACAACATAGATTAGTCAGGATCTAAAATGTTTAGGCCTAATGGCTTCTCAAAAGTCACAATTTCCTCTCAGGACACTCCTAACTCTAATAATTCTCTGTTAATTTATTCTATTGGTTTATCTCAGAATTTTGGTCATTTGGCCAGTGAAATGTTTTCCAAATACTACTGGATTAAATTCTAATCTGCTGGCACCCATGTAAATCCATCACAATTCTTTAGTTTCTTCCGGACTAGCACCAGAACATAATTGCAAAACAACTTTTAAACCCTTTAATTTCATTTCAAATGACAAAACATGATCTGTAGTATCCTTGAATAAATTTTGAATTTCTGAGTGAACCTTAAGAGATACATCATTTACATATATACATATATATATATATATACACACACACATGTGAGTGTGAGGATGTGTGTCTGTGCATACATATGTATGTGCGCACATGTATTTAATTTTAAGAAAATTTTGAGGATTCTAAAATCATAAATCACAACAAGTAGTAGTATAAATACTACTTTAATGAGCCATATTCTGGTAATTTTTCTCATGAGACCTAAGTAAGACAACTACTCTCAGTGAAGTGATCTGATTAAATTTAAGTCAGTATCACAGCCAGCCACAAGACTGCTACCATTTTAGTTCTTTCTACTAGTATCTGTTGCACTGTTATCAAAATCAATATAGCTTTCTAGTTTGCAAATTATTTTAACATGTGCCCAAAATGTGTAAATTTCCTAAGTAAATTATGGTTATGTCTGTCTGGGATGGAGTTAATTTTCTCCACACAGCTTTTGTGGTAATGGGTTTTTAGATTTGTGCCTAAAGCAATGCTGATAACATGCAATATTTCAGCTTTTGCTGAACAGCACTTGCACAACATCAAGGCCTTTTCTCACTCTGCTGCACTTGCCCTGTGAACAGAGGGATATGCAAGATTTTGTGAGAGTACACAACCACAAAGATAACAAAAACCCCAGATATTTCATGCCATATAATGTCATCCTTGGCAATATAAAGGAAAAAGAGGAGGTTTTGGGATGGTTTGCCATTTTTCCCTTGGGAGAGAATTAGTCTACTCTTGGAAGGTGGTGAGTGACTGCCTTTGTATCACTGTTTTTGTTTTATTTTCTTTCTTCCTTCTTCCACTTCTTTATTTTTATTAAATAATTTTGATCTGGAACCATAAGATTTATTGCTTTTTCTCTCCTATTTCTCTTCTGCTGTCCTGCTGGGGGCAGAGTAGTGGGTGAGCAGCTGAATGCTGCTTAGCTGCCTCAAGGGCTAAACCTATAACTGGTTAGTTAATAATGATTTTTTTTTTTTTTTTGTAATTGCTATTTTCTATACTAGAAAAGTCTCTCATGGTTTATTAGTTATATTAAAGGCAATAAGATATGTTTTTTTTAATTCTTAGCATTAAAAACTCAACTAATGTTCCAAGTTCAGGGTAGCTTTTTTTTCTAGTCTACATTCTGTGGTTATAGTCAAAAAACTGGCCACCAGTTAGGGACAGAGCTAGGAACTTCCAAAGCCAAAAGATTATCCAACACAATCAAAATTTCACTTTTCTACCTTTCACTAGAGAATAATCATGGTACCAAGTGGTTAAGGCTTATGATACCAGAGCTAGCATAAATTTTCCCAGCAATTTCACATTCAGCAGCAGAAAAGGTTTTTTGTGGATGTGTGTGGAGCAAAAAAACTGGGAAGAGACATAGAAATTGCACAGAAATGGACAGGAAAAAAACAGTGAAGCTTTGAAACAAGGAAAGGATGTGGATTTAAGAGAAAGAAGAGTCCAAAGCATTTCAGGACACTGGATAAACACTCAGAGAACTCCAATGGTTTTCTCTATCGTGTCTCATGCTGATATATGAGTCAATTTTATCTTGCTCCCTATCACATGATGTAACCTGGCATTGCCCCACCAATTTAACTGTAAATACTACTCCCAGAAGGAAGTAGATCTTCACTTGTATGCTCTGCTGAGGTCAATATATTCACTGATGGCAGTGAGTGTAGAGCTAGCCCTTTAAAAAAACACCTATGTAGAGTTACAAATTTTATAATGAAAAACAAGGAAAAATAGAAACATTTCAAATCAGTTTTCTTATTTGAACAGTAAATTCAGATTTAGATTAACTCCAATTATTTTTTTCAAGATCACTTTGTGTTTCAGTCCCCCTTTATTTTCCATTTGTAGAGGTGTTTGAATTTGTTAGTAATACAGTAGAGATTCTTCACTTTAAACAAAGTAACTGCTGAACAAACACATGGGGCAGTCACCAGCTTCAAGGCTCACAGCAGCTTTCCCACCTTCACAGTCATTGCAATTGGATATTGATGCGTGGGCTCTTAAATCTTTGAAATACAGAACCTATATTCATGAGCTATGAAAGTCTGAGTCTGTATATGGAAATAATTCAAGTATTTTGGAAAATATTTCACAGTAAAATCAATATATAAATCATATATGTTTTCATTGACTTTGGGCTTATATTTTTTACCTTAATATACAATGCTTCTGAACTGGAGGTTTATAACTGCAGTTCATTTGAAAGTCTTATCAAACACTAATTTAATTTTAATAATGCAAACAATTTACATATTCACACACACATATGCATTCATGATAAATACAGGTTTCCTTTACAGGTCTAAATATATAAATGTAAATCTTGAATATTTGTCAGACCTACTTTCTTATGTCTAGTATTTCCAATGTCAGCAAAACAGAAATCTTTCCTTAAAAAAGCAGAAATATCGCCAATAATTTTTTTCCTTAACAAAAGGGAAATTGCATTTCTTTTGAATATTAAACATTGTTTCATTATGTTTAAGCAAGTAGATCATTATGCAATAATTTTGTACTAAGTTATAATGATATGTATATATAAATTACTGTCAACATCAAGTGAAGTGAAACGTGTATTTCAATGTAAATAATGGGATAAAGTGGAAGGTTAATTAAATGTATGATTGCAGCCAACAGTCTCCTATCTTAAAGAAGAAAGACAGGAAATACAGATTGGTATCACCATTCTGTTTTCATCACTGCACTTTCTGCTCTTCTCCTTTGTTGTCCTTATTAATTTTTGATGACTTGACAATTAGTCCTTATCTTTTCGTACTCTTTTTCCTCTCCTCTCCCTGGCATTGTTGCAAGAACCAAAGCTCTTCATAATTTATTTTCCCTTTATATTACCATTTACCAACAGGTAAGGTAAGAAGACACTCAACACCTAAGTCCAGCCTGATCAGTATGGAAGAATATTCATAGTTATTGTGTAAAAGAAACAAGATTCTGTGCCATTCTGATTACTCTGGATAATCTTGAGAACACCTTGAAAATTTGACTCTTTTTCCAGTACTAGACATCTAAGTTTGAGGTTCTGTCTTGGATCTGGATCCTAATTAATTCACATTAACAGCAAACACTGTAAAGTTCTCCTTGATATTAAATTTCCTTTTTTTTTTTTTTTTTTCAGATTCATTCTTTGCATGATAAACATGTACTTAGGATGATAATGCTGCAAACATTTTTTCAGTAGGGTAGGGTCAGGACTGTAATGCATAAAAATTTGCCTAATAGAAATGTGCAAGAGCTTCCAAACTTGTTTCCTGATATTTCTGAGAAGATATTGAGCCAGCTTTGAATAATTTCATAATATGGTAAAATGTCATTGCATTGAAATAATTTCAATTGATTTCCTTATAAAAGATGATATAGCGTTTGATCAAGGCTTGGAAGGGTACAGTTCATTCTCTCTTGCTTTTCCTCTCCTTCCTCTTTCTCCATGCTTGTGTATTTTGTATAGTCCACGTTCACCCACATGTCCCTACCTTCCCATTATTCCTTATGGCACCAAATACATGAAAGATCTAAAATGCAAGGTCCTAATGACAAGAGCTGAATCCATCAATGGAGAATGACTTGCTGCAATGTTTGCTTTGTCTTTCCTGCTCCAAACTCTTTACCAGAAGAATGGCATCCAGGGATTTGGTTTAGATTTTTCTTTTTTTGTTAGACCTGTGATCTTTCTAGAGAAGACAAAGCCTTCCTTTGTTTGTTATTTTTAGAAAGTGATTTTACATAAAGACATCTAGACTGTTTTATTTTAGAACTCTAACCATGTAAAGCATATATTAGTTTCAAACATTTGTTAGATCCTTGCTCAATAGTATAAGTCTGTATCTGACCATTTTTGCCTAAAGAAGCTAGGCCATACAAATAATTAGATTTTGAAAAGTAAGAAACTTGAGCAGACATATAATAAATAAGACCTTTATAAACCCTATGAGACCCAGATTTTAGAAGATTCCTTAGGACTTGTAGTTTCACAGGGAATTGTGAGGAGAAAATTGTTGAGATCTGGATTATTTTGGAAGTCCAATAGATCATCAAACCAAATAGAGAGCTGAAGAGTGTTCCAGTTTCTTACAAACTTTGTAAAGTACAGAGGAATTTTGTGAGAAAGACACCTGTTCAAAGGTTTTAAAACACAGGTGAAAAAAACTGAAGGCAGCTTTCATCCAGTCTTTCTGAGACAAGCAATCTTAAGTCTTTTTTGATATCTAGTTGTAAACGTTTATGATTCAGTTGATGGCTGACTTTATGTTGATTAAAAAGATCTTCCCTGTCTAGGTTGTCCAAACAGAATGAGAAATCATCAGCATGAGAAAACACAAGTCATGCTGGACATCTCAATGCTATAGGAAGGAATATACAGGAATATACTCAGTGTAAAGAGTAGATACACCAAAAAAAAAAAAAAAAAATTGGAACTGTACCATTTTGGTAACAATGATAATAATTTTGAGAGGGGAAAATAACAAATTAGTGGCACATCCTCATTTTTACAGTACCACCAAGGCTGGCAATCAATGAACATTTAAGTGTCCTGATAATTCAAAAATAAATACTCTCTGTAAAGGCTTCTATTATGTTGACATATAAAGGCATTCATAGTGTAGTCAAAGCTTTTAGTGTAAGTCAAAGCTTTTTGGGAATACTGTATAAATTACATATCTGGATGGAGTGCCTTTGGCAGTCACACAAGCTCCTAGTATTGTATATGCTTAGAAATATGTCTCACTCAAGCAGGACCACTGGCCCTTGGCCACTTAGCGTATGACATTAGTTTCATATCTCCTCTCAATAACAGGATCTCCAGTTATGCAGCATCTGCCAGTAATGAAATTTACCATCTATTTGAGTCTGAATATAAATTATGCTTCTGAACATTTTACCTGTATGAATTTTTTCTGGAGATGTACAGATGCACCACATCTATAAATAGCTCAAATACATCTAAATGCAATGGAACAAAAGATGGAATGTGTTCAAATATTACAATTCTAATAGAACAGCTAGTGAAAGTCAGAGTTTTTGGGACTCAGTCCAAAGCCTACAGAGCCTTGTGGAAAGACTGAAGCGTCTCAAAGATCTAATTCATTTGCCCTGATTTATACCATAATTGTGAAAGATGGCTTATGATTCACTCAGAATTCATTAGAGGTTGATTTGAAATCGGGCCTCCGCTTGCACGGCGCCTTTTCAGGAAACTTGGCCAGAGGTTTGAGTTCAGTAGAACATCTGACTGTGTTGCTGTATATACTTGTTTGGGTCTATATGGGTCTACATAACAATCAGGGACAGAGCACAACTATCAGAGGCAGCCTGCAGATGTAGCAGTTTGCAAAGCTCTTTCTGGATGCTACCTCTTTGATATGTTCTTGAGTTCCTGTGCTTTTTGTCAGAAACCTGGGAACTGCTGAGAACCTTCAGAAGAACATGAGGTTACCTGCTGCTGCCAGGTAGGACTGAAGATCAGGTATGGCTTTCTGTAGCAGATTCTGACAAACTCTGTCACATGTCTTTTATCAAATACACCTTTTTTTCTGTCATTGACTCTCAAAGTATGTAAAAATAATATCTACTTAGGTAATTTTTACTGGTATTTAATGATTGAAGCACTATCTGAAAAAAATTTTAAAAATAGTGTTATTATAAAAAAAATAAAGATCAATGACATGGTGAATTATAGCTGGACCGTAAATGAAAAATTAAAAAGAACAGTGTTCCCTCCCCCCTAACACTGGAGTATGCACATTACTTTGTTTAACCCACAACATTTAACCATAACAATTTAATGTCTACAGATAAAATTATTTTACCAACTGGATGTGAACAAGTGTCTCAAGTATCCTGAAAAGGAGTTATCTGTTCTAGCCCTTTAGTGTGCGGTTTTTTCAATTAGTATTTTATAACCTATAAGAAACTTACTTTGCTTCATGCATTCATCTTCTCTTTTCTTAGAGAGAATATTTTTATATGTAAGGTAACTTTCATTTCATATTCTAAAAAGACTTTAAAGATCACTTGCCAGTAAAGTTGCTGGTTCATATAAGAACAGTAACCCTTTTTTTCTGCTGGTTCATATAAGAACAGTAGCATTTTTTCTGCTAGGTCAAACGCTTTAACATGCAGATAATAATTACCTACATAACAGATAAATCTATTTGTATGAAGACTTGTTCTCTCTACCATAGAAAATGGTCAAAGCAATATACCAGAAAATCTCATTTCCACAGCTTTAGAAGAAAATGTTTGAAGAACACAATAAAAAGATGTGCTTCATTCTACTGGAAGACATAGATGCAGATGGAAACTCTAGGAAGAGCATCAATATCTTAGTCTCAAAGAATGAAAGAGGAAACAGGGATCCTTAGATGTGGTTGGAATTCTTTATCTTTTCCTGTTTGTTGCTGAAAGGAAGACCCTCTAAAGAGAATCATATCATGGAAGATATGTCTGATGAGTTTACATACAATTCTAATGTCTTTGAAAACTGATGTATAGAAGGGCCTGTTATGAGGTATGATTACCAAAAATCCACAGTCAGGATAAATAACGACAGGGAACCATTCAGCAAAATATAGGCACAGCCGTTTAAAAATTGGCATTTCCCATCCTCATCATACCAACAGATGTCAGATTTTGTTAGGCAGGAGTTCAAAAGCCCTAAACAATCAGAAATTGAAATACCAAGAGTTTACATTATTATCTGTCCTGCATGCTTTGACTGCCAAGCATTTCCAATGCAAACCATTTCAAGTAGCTGAGTGAGATAACCTTCACTGTATTTTCCTGAGAATTAAGCAAAGTGACACCAAAGAAGAGTTTGAAAAATAATTTTAAATTTTGACATGATTTAGAACCTGAGCCTCCCTGAAGAAGCTTCCTTCTCTTGGAAGTAAACCTTGCTCAAGGTGAAGCTTTGTGCATCACCTGGGTCAAGGTAAAGATTTAGACTCCACTCTTTTATCTGAGACCCAGAATCAAAAAACCTCACCTCTGAAATTTTAACAAGATAATCAACACCAGCTTTTTTGTCCAGTCAAGTTTGGGGTTTTCTTTAATAAATTCAAGAGGTTTCTCATTTGACACCTTATGTCACTTGCTTCCAGTCAGTAACTGTAAACCTGCTGACTTTTGGGCTGATGTCATATACTTTTTATGATTCTATCTTGCACACAATAAGATTGAAATTATACAGTGGGTTCAGTAAAGTTGAAATTTATAGGTAAACCCCACCCAATTCCAACTATAAACTCCTTTTGCCAAAGAAGGAACACTGTAGATAGATAGATAGATAAATATCAGAGAAAATATTTTAAAATGCTTTCCTTTTTTATTAACAACTTGCACTTGCAGCATACATAAAACACTATTTCCATTTTTCTCATTTTCAGCATTTCTTTTATTATCATAATCCTTGAAATAATTTAGCTTTCTCTGATATCTGTTGTAAAATTTGTACCACTTCATTAAACTTATCCAACAACAGTGACACAAATTTTAAGAGTTATAATCCTGCTTTGTCTTTGTGGACAGAAGCACTTTCCACTCAAAAAACATAATAGGTTTGGTGTGATGATTTAGTTTCCTTTCATTTCTTTCCTGACACTTACTCAAATCCCTTCTTTCCTTGAAAAACTCTTACCAATCTGAAGATCCTAACCTGAAAACAGAAAGGAATGAATCCTCACAACAATAGACCTTACTTAGAGGTGTTTCCCAAGTAACCTAAGGAGATTTATTTTAATTTTTTTTTTTTGAGGGATAAGCTGGAGACCATATAATGATAATTTATTTGACATTTGTTCTCAGAACTTTCATATGAGATATTCACGTTCCATATACACAAAATTTGGTGAAGCAACTCAACGTCATTGCTGCAGTGTACAGATCTCATGGAGTGATAAATCTAGAAGAATAAAGCTTAAATTCTCATTTCCAAATCTCATACTTTGGCTTTACAAAACTCAGATTATATAAGAGATAAAACTTTTAGGTGTCATGAGGATGAAGAGTAGTTGCTTCCAGCTGCTAAGGAATGTTCTGAACTTCTAAATAACACTTAACAAATTTCTCTTTGAGCATGGGTTCAGCTCTATCCATTAAATTGCTGTAGCTTATCAGTTTTCAGCATAACTTTGTCAAGGTAATTCTTGTTTGACTTTTTTAATCTGTTCAACTTCTTCTTGGTTGTACTACTAATATATTGCTTATTGAGGACATACCTACTTTAGCCTGTTATTGGGATGTTGCATATTCCAGCTCATGATATCAATAGAATAAGTAGGAAAATGAATTTGATCGTAAAGGCAAAAAATCAAACCAAACCAAAAAGAAGAAAACATCCCAACAACTCAACAACCAACAGTAAAACCAAAACTCTCAAGTAATTTGGTGAAGCTCCTAGACAGATTAACAGGACATGCTTGTTAGTTAAGTGTCATGTTCCCTGGGATAGAGGAGAACAACCTATACTTTAGTTAATTCACTACATATTTCCTTTCCATGGCCAATCCTATAAAATTTCAGATTTTTCAGATTTTGGCATGATTGTAATAGTAAGTATTCATAAATAAAAATTTAATTTTCTTCCTCTTTTGGCTCTTTCTTTTGAGTAGAAAAAAAGAAAAAGAAGGCAGGGAGGGAGAAGACACCCTCAAAAATCACAGGATGGAAATTCTAATTAGAGATAGAAAAAAATAAGAATATGAAGGGACAACACACCTTTTGCATCTGTTTATTACTTTGTTTATTTCTTCACTTGAACAACTTTATAGTTTACTTTCTCTGCTTTTTATCTGAATTGAATCTGTGATAGCAGCAAAGCTAAATGATTTGTGTTCTTATCAAGAATATGAGGATAAGAGAATAATAGAAAAAATAGATAACAGAACAAAAACCTGATAAAACAGAAGATCGTGAGTTCAGAAATACTTGTGCTTTTTCTCCTTACTCTCTACAAAAATATCCAAAGAACCAGTTTTTTCTAGAATTTGTGCAAATTAGCATACTTGATTTCCAGCGTACTGGTTAACTTCTTTTTTTCTTTTCTTCTTTTTTTTTNTTTTTTTTTTTTTTTTTTTTTTTTTTTTTTTTTTTTTTTTTTTTTACAGTGGAGGCATAAAAATTATAGACGAGAAATTGCCTAATTGAAGTGTGGAGGGGAAAGGTCAGTTAATGAGTCTGGTAAGGATATGCAGCATCATTTATGAGTCTGTCCTAAAAAAAGTATGGCACTAAGGATACTAGAGGTGGTGACAGTTTGAGAAGTGTCAGATGATAAAATGGAGGAAAAGAAACAAACCTAATTGCAGCTAGCAAACCTGACATGGCTATACTGCCTTGTTCAGGAGTTCATTGAGGCTACAAACTACTATTTTCAAACTCCTAATGTATTTAATGTACCATAGACTTTAATGGACATGTTAAAACTAATGTGAAAGTAAAACCTGAATTTTCTTCCCTAAATGGATGTTTTCTCCTGAGCAGCAGCTAAAGGAGTATAAGAAGAGGAGAAATGGATAAAAGAGACATCTGCAAAATCACTAAAATGAATCTCTTTGTATTGCAGTCTCTTGGTAGTTCAATAAAAATCTGTTTTCAACTGTGCTACATTTAAAATAAACAAACTGAAAATGTCACATATTGAATGAGCTACATTGCTTGGACTGGTTAAATAAAAAAATTATGTGTGATAAAAAAGTGAAGGTGTTTTTCTGACAGCCAAATGCATGCCAGAAACCATATGAGATTACCTAACTTAGATACTATCCTTTGAGCTGGTTTGCTAATGATAATTCTAATTATTTTTTTCACATCCAAGTGGGGAATATCCATTCCAGGCTAATTTTCCTTCTCTGAGTTGCAAACCCCTAGAGTATTCTAGCTTTAACACAGACTTAATTCATTCCAAAGTGCCTACTTTATTTGGATATTGCGTATTTAATCAACTTCTGCAGTAGCCTGTATTTGAACAGATTGCAGGGGGGGAAAAGCAAACTTCCTTCAGATTTTTTAAGTCTCTGAAATGGTTTTTGTTCAGTCTCTGACCTATAGAACATGTCAAAATTGAATAATTTATGTAACAAAACAAAGACAACAAGGTCAGAAGAGATGTATGATTTTTACAATAGAGAACATTCAGGGACATGATAGTACGTGAGGCATGTTCCTGAATGTTAAGGAGGATTTTTTTTTCCTTATTTTTCTCTTGCAAGTAAATGAGCTCAAAGATGTGAAAAAATACATTAGATTCCAGAAAATTTTAAACTTTTAGTACACAGTAGGTATGAATTAACTGCTTTCTTTGCTCCTTGGGATTTTCTGTGGACCTCAGGGAAGGAATGTTCTAGGAGGTTGCCGTAGCAACGCTGTACTTTAATAATTACATTAGTCTGAAACCAAAAAACCCTCAAAATATTATAGAAAATCACACGGTGTCCACAAAAGTACCCAAATTTATCACCTGTAGAGAGGCTTCTTTTCCCTATATCTTGGGTCTTCTTCTCAGACAGGATTTGGGTAGGTGCCTATCACTGTTACAGAAGTTCCCTATCTGGGGAAGTGGGTAACATTCCACATTAATTAACATTCCATATTAATACATCCTTTATCTGACCTCATTCTCAAGAAGATGTGGAACAGAACTCAGGGACCAAGTTCTGTTTCTTCAGCCTTACCTCCAAACCTGCCACAGGGAAAGTGTGACAGTACAGAATTGCAGAAATGGCTCTCTCATTGCATGTGGAAGACAGAAATCTGAAGGGAAAACAAATACCACTTGTGTAGAGGAAAGGGATATTGCAATCACTTCAGACTCTGAGATTTCAAATATTCCTTGACATAGCCTTACAGGTAACTCAGAAATAAGGTCATGATGACCAGCAGCTGATGAGCAGGCATGTGCAACCAGATTGCTGTCACTTCAGGGTCAGTCATCCTGAGCTCATGGGTCAATCTTGTTTTCCCAAAAATTAGTGTAAGATATTAATTTTTAATGTTTTACTATAAAATCATATATACACTCTAAAACCACTTACGTATACAATTATAATTTTCAGTTAAAAATATAGTCTATATGTGTGCCTATAATTTTACTGCAAAATTAAGATATAATAAGAAATGCTTGCTTATGGAATTGTTTTTTGTTAGTCTAATCATGCTGTCAACACCAAAAACTTGCATTTCTTATTTTCATTCTGTCTTTTAGAATCTTTTAGTGAAAAAGAAGCACAGCATTTTATTCCTCACAAGTTTTGTTCTCTTCCATTTTGCAAAAATTGAATTTTCCATCCTTTTCTCTGTTTGAAGTGAGGCATGGACTACAGGCAATGGAATATTTACTCACCTGCCTCATAAAAGCATAAACAGCAATATCAGCAGTGATGAAAATGAACCTCTGGAAACAGGGCTTGTTAGATTACCATTCACCACCAGCTAAAAATCTAGGTTTTTCTCAGTAAAAAAAATATTATTGCCACATTATATGTTAATGCAAGAATAGCTTAAAATCTTGTTATTGTGGGTTAAGGCTCTGGTTTTATAATACAAGTTTTCATGAAATATAGATTGTGCTGATTGAAATTCTTTCTCAGGTGCTAGAGTCATAAGCTAGAACATTTGATACCTAATTTTGCCAGGCTTTTTGATTTGTTAAGAATATAATTGTTATGACAGCTCAGGAAGATGTGTGAATATTAATATTCACACCAAGCAAGAAGCATTGCTTTGAAATAAAACCTTGGTTAAATTCTGCACCTGCATGTTTGTGAATATGCAATTGAATTTTCAACCCTAACAAACTACCACCTAATTTTATTTTTTTCTACTGACCAATCATAAATATGTTCATAGTTATTTTCCAGAAATAGCTGCCATAGGAATTTAAGTATTTTACTTGCAAATATAATATATAAATTGCACATATGTACATAGAATTTTGTAGGTCAGAATCAAACAGAATTCTTCATTATTCAAGACAACATGAGGAGTTTAAGAAATAAAAACTTCTTGTAGTGTCAAGATTTAGAAGCAGGGATATAGACAAACTTAAAGAAAACTCTGTGGGAATGTTTTTTAAAAGGTCATCTATTTAATCTCTCTATGTCATGTACATTTAAATTTTATCTACATTTTTATGAAAGTTAGTTAATCTCTCCAGATTATCTAAGAACCACAGGACAATAAAATCTTAAATATCTAAATTCAATATCTGAAAGATTCATTCTATATACATAATATATATTTCATATATCAGAATAGAATATCTAAAAGTTTTATTTCTTTTCTCCTCAGGTAGATAATTACAAAGAGGAATCTATTTCATTTTATGAGAATATTCACACATATTTTTTTTCTACTGTTCATATATCCTCACTATTGCATCTTCAGCTTTCAAATCGTACAAGGAAAAATCATTTGAATTTCTGATTTAATGTTCTCTGAGTTTTAGACCTTTGAGTTTTCCAGTGATATTGCCATTTATTCAAGAAAACTTTTTCTGAAAACATTAGCATTGTTATCAATTAAAATAATAGATCCTGGAAACCCAGGAGTATTGGGGGAGTTGTTCAACATCAAAAAACTTGGAGAGGGAAGATAAAAACAAACCTAAATCTCACTTTTTTGTTCTAAACTGTATTGTACTTTATATTGATGACACATAAACCTATTTTTGAGATAAATTATTCACACAGTTTGAGCTTATACTGAAGTAGTCTAGCTGAAAAGGAAACGTTTCTGTGTCTTGAAGAGAATTTGTATAGCTATTGAAACTCTACGTAGTGCATTCCCTGTTTAATTAAGTGTGTGTTTATGTTTGATTGCCAGTGTATTACTGAGATTGGAGGAATGAGATGACAGAACTACTTAAAAAGAATGTTCATCAAGTGCAAGAAAAAACAGTGTAACTGCTATATATTGTAACCAGTTTGCAGGTAATCCATGACTGCAAATTAATGTGTTGAGATTAATCTGCCCATTCATGAATGCATATTCCAGAAATGCGTATAGCCATAGACCCTCGAGGACTTGCCTGCCTTCGCTTGTAATGGTGGCACACAGGAATCTTCAAGGTGTGGAATTAGATGAAGGCTCTGTGAACAAATGGTTGGAAACAAAGGGTAAAAATCCTAGGATTTGGTGAGGAGAAGGGAGTAGTTTTGCTCAAAGTGAACTTGGACCTTGTTGCTAAAAACTCCATTTATTATGCCTGGTGGTGCTCACCCTCTGCCTCTTTTAAGAAGTAGAATTCCCATGTAGAGATAACACAGCCTCATGGACAGGCTTGATCCTCGTGCTGGGAGAGGGATGGCAGAAGCACAGCCTTGAAACGAACTGTGGGTGCACAGAGCCCTTTGGTACACGGGGGCAGGCAGCCCCCCCTTGTGCCACGATGGGCTGAGCCTGGCAGGGCCGCTGACCCCGTGTCTGTGCCCGTGGCCCTCTGTCTGTGTCTGTGACCCCATGTCTGTGCTGGTGAGCCTGTATCCATGTTGGTGACCCCGTGTCCGTGTCTGTGAGCCCGTGTCTGTGCCTGTGATTCTCTGTCTGTGCCGGTGACCCCATGTCTGTGCCCGTGACCCTGTGTCTGTGCCGGTGACCCCGTGTCTGGGCTGGTGTCCCCGTGTCTGTGCCAGTGACCCCATGTCTGTGCCCGTGACCCTGTGTCTGTGCCGGTGACCCCGTGTCTGGGCTGGTGTCCCCGTGTCTGTGCCAGTGACCCCGTGTCTGCGCCACCTGCCCAGCGGTGTTGGTGCTGAAATGGAATAAACCTCTCCTTGCATTTCAGATGGGGCTTAGTGGTTGCCTTGGTTACCTGAATGTGTTGATTCACACACAGACATCCTTAGATGAATCCTTTTTGTCTGTTTCCTCTTGTGTCCAAATAAACACTGTAAATAACATGTATATGAAAATTCAAAATATGCCCTTATATTTTAAATGCCACAGAGGATTGTAGGATGTTTAATAGCATGGTTCAAATCACCTCTTCTTAGGGAAAATCTGTGAGTGCAATGTAGGATGGGATCTTGCAGTATTGACAGTCAAGTCACAGACAGAAAATCAAAAACAAGGTACTGATTTTATGTCATATATACATATTTAGTACCCTCTAACAGTAATATTCTTAATAATTTTGAAGGAAGTTTATATAATAGAAATAATCTTCTTGCAATGTGAAAGCGGTCATTTCCATCCAAATGTGATGGAATAAGATATGATAGCTCTCTTCACTGTTTGATGAATCAAGTAGATTTTGGAATATTACACCACATCCGTTTCTTGTGTAAGAAAACCAAATTCAATACTAATTAATGGGAGATTCCAATAGCATAGGTGATTATTTCCTTTTTTCATATAGAGTTACTTTAACAGCAGATCTTTAACCAAATTGTTGTGAGACATTTTCCCACTAGTTTCTTGACCGAGGCTAAAACTTGCTTAAGACAAATGCAGAACTTGCTCTGCTGGGTTTTTTTGCCAATTTTTCTTTCCTTAGGTTCTGAGTCACACCCTGGAAATATGCCTCAAGTTTTGATTCAGTTCCAAGGGAAACAGGCAGCCTTTTTCAATCCTCAGGTTAGTAAATCCATATACCAGATCTTCTCTATGGGGGGACCATATAGAAAGAAATAATCTATAGGCATAGATGTAATTATTCCAGTCTCTGCTGATATCTGGAATCCTTAGCCTTAATCAGCACATATGACAGGAGAATTTCAATGTTTAGTGTCTATTTATCTTCTCTTGGCAATGGCAGTGAGTTTAGGCTTCAAACTAATTTGTTTGGGTCTTGCAGCTGCCTTTGATACAACTAACCATGAAGTGTTACTGATACACTCTTTTGTAAGGGATGCCAGGAGTAGACAAAATGGTGCTCTGTTCTTCTGTTCTGAGAATATGAGAACAGCTGACCAGAGAGGCATCCACACTAACATTGATCTTTAAAATGGAATAGTAATGCTATCATAAATTCATACTTTTGGTATTGGTAAGACTAAGCTCATATTTTGTTGAATTGAATTGATATTGGGAAATTAATAACAAGGTTGAACATAAGTTCGAGGTACTAGAGGCCTGTCTGTCTGAATTGCCAGTGCCTCATGGGAGCTTTAGTTGTGGTGTCTTGTACCTTCTTTTTCTATTCCAAGCCTACGATTCTGGTTCTTTGCTACGCAGCTGACTACAGACAGAGAAGAGGAAGATGTGTTACACAGCACTCCAGAACAATTTAGATTTGGTATCAAACTATCTTGAATAGAAATACCTCTGTTTAATATGCAGAAAAATATGAGTTCCAGATTATTCAACTCTAGAGAAAGAAAATTGCCAAATACAAACATGAATATTTACAGATTTGTGGCATCAGTGGGTCTCCTCAAAAAAAAACCAAAAACACCCCCAAAACCCCCCCAAAAAACCCAAAAAACCAAAACAAANCCAAAAACCCCCCCAAAAACCCAAAAAAAAAAAAAAAAAAAAAAAAAAAAAAAAAAAAAAAAAAAAAAAGAGAAGAGAAAAGAAAAGAAAAAAAATGGGCAGGAAATTTCCAGCCAGACATGCTCTTACTACATCTACTATTTGTTGAACTTATTACTTCAACTATTTGTCTCAGTTTGTACATTTTATTTAGTCTTTTTTCACATTTGATTGACAGTGTTAATCAACACTGAGACTGGAGGAATGAGATGACAGAATGACTTAAAAAGAATGTTCATCAAGTGCAAGGAAAAGCAATGTAACTGCTGTGTATTGTAACCAGTTTGCAAGTAGTTCATGATTGCAACTTAATATGTTGAGATTAATCTGCTTATTCATGAATACATTAAGGTCTGGTTACCTTAGGCTGATGCTTTTCTCCAGGCAGGTGAGATCATTTGAAATATTAAAGATAAAACAGTCTGAGAAAACTCTGATGAAACTAGAAGTGGTAAAGTTAGAAGACTATTAAATAAAGTTTTGAATGTTCTGCAGAGTTAAAACAGCAATACAGAATAGAAAATTTCAGAAAAATATCTTTAAAAATCTTTAGAACATTTTGTATTAGGAATACATATATCCCTATAATTTTACAGGATTCTTTTCTACAATTAGCTATTAAGCAGACTGGCAGCAGGATATTCTCTGCATGAGGTCTTTGTTTCCTAAGTCAATAATCTGATATTCAAATCAAATCACATTTAAATACCAAGTGGCTCAAACTTATTTTATTTGAAAGGAAGTGAAAGGAATATAGATGTAGGACAGTTCTGAGTTTAAAGGAATCTAGAAGATCCTTTTATAGAGCATGGTTTTGAACATTTGACATAACAGTTGTTTACAGGTTATAGAGAGAGTACACTTCCCAGCTCAGCAGTAGATAAATGAAAGAAGGTCTTTCTGAGCCGGTTTATGTCTGTTTGAGTTTCTGAGAAAAATACTATATATATGTAAGAAATACTGATTTGTGTGAACAGAAGAAAAAACTTTAACCATAAGTCAAAATCCATTATACAATCTCTAAGTTCCAAAATGGTTAAACAAATAATATTTTACTATGTTTGCTTTGATTCTTTAATTGAATGGCTGCCTTCTTTCTGTCTTTGTTTTCTTTGACATTCTGAGCCTATTATATCATCACTGGAATGATAGACAGCAGTCCTATAGATCTTCAGAAAAAGTGGATAATTAGTTAGCTCTTTGTTCACAGGAGGAAAAAAGAACTCTTCAGGTCAATTCTGAGAACACCTTGCTTTTAAATAAGAAAGGCATTGATTAAAAAGAGACCAAATACCACCAGAACAATCCAGAAATACTGGGATGGATTCAAAAGAGCTACTGGACAAACAGAGGAAACAAAGAAAACTACAGCTGGGAACCTATTGGACTAGAGATAATACAAACAGCAGGAGAACGGAGAAGGAAAACATGTAAGGAGAAAATAAAGCATTAAAAAGTAGGAAACATAAAAGTGACTATGGAACAAGTAGATGATGCCAGAATATCTGACAGTGAGGGGCAGGATCTGAAGACTTCTGAAAGGTTAGGCTTAACTCACTTCCAAGGCAAAGTTTGCTATGGTAAGATATTAACTTAGAGGAATGTCTAGGCAGCTCCAAAACCAAAAGGAAAACAAACAAAAAATGCACAACAAAATACAGAATAAAACTGAAAGATAGTGCTATTAAGAGGTAAATTTGTGGTATACATTTTAAGGTTTAATATGATTTCAGTGTAATTCTATTATTAAGTTTGTGCTTTAAAAAAAAAAATCTGACCACTTGTGATTAATTCTTACTAATGTTTTTTCTTTATTTTTTTCATTCCAGCAGTATGCTTACATTCCTGGATCAAAAAGAAGGATTAAAAAGCATAAGTACTTCAATATTTAATGTGACTTATTTTCTACTTTATTCATCTCTTCAGATTCTGCAGAGAATTATGAAGTACTTTTTTTTCTGTATACACTATGACAAGAATAACTATATTGCTATAGGTTATTTTCTTCTGAAGCATATTAGAGACTGCAGCAATATACAGTGGTATGACTCCTTACTCATGTCTTAATTTTATAGACTTGACAAACCAATCCTAGTAGGACTGAGTAATAGTGTTTCAATTAACAGTTGTGCTTGAAAATGTTATAATTTCTGTTTTTCCTATAATCTCTTGTAGAATGTGAACAAGAGCAAGGCATATACTATTAAGAAACATTTCAAGGGATTTTGATATTCCACAATATGCATTCCAGTCCTACACTTTAACACAATTTGTTAGTCATTTGACTTAAAGTATTCATCTACAGTTAGGGCAACCACATTTCTCATTATAGACAATTGCACTTCATTTCAACTGCATTTTATCTCAATTCAGTTGGCTACTCAAATATGATTTTCTAATTCACCTTTTATGGAATTAGAGATACTTCAATATGTCAAAAAGGTGTAGGCCTTATCTGAAATAATTTAATTCTCAGACGCTTATGTGAAGAATTATTCCTTTTCACAAGAAAAGTCTTTACAAGACTGAAAGAGGTCAGGAAGTCCCATTTTTCTTCATCCATTTTTTCAGATTTCTTCACTCACTGCTTCCTGTAACTGTCACACACCTTTCTTGCAAAGTAAATATCAAGGTTCTTACTTTCTTTTTATTTCACAACTGTACTCATAACATAAACATCATCACACATCAGACAGCTCTCTGGAGGCTAAAAATGATACTGAAAAGAAAGGCATCCAAAGCCTATGAAGAAATTCATGTTTATCATATTACTTCTCCCCCAAGAACAGCTTCATTTTGTAAATAATACTGGAGAAGAAAGACTGTTTTATGCTGTCTAAGATTACATGATCTTTATGTAAGCAGGTACTGCCATCTATCCTAATCAACTCCACCTCACTATCACCTTATTTGACTTCTGTTTCTACTTCCTTCCTACACCTTACTCCACATTAGCCAGTATCATGCCTGATATCTAGAGTTTGCCTACACTGTTCCTTGCTGTCACTTATTCTGAATCTAAATTTTCCACTAAACTCTCACTACGTCTCAGCAATCTCTGCTTAATCCTTCCAATGACTACTCAACATAAATACTGATTTCTTAGGAAAAAAATATTTCTGTCTTTCTTATAATTTCCACTTAAGTTGCTACTGAGCAAAGAGTCAGGACAAGCTTGTATGTTACTGTTGTCATCATTAGTCTTAATTTTGGAGGTTCTTCTCATACAGTCTTGCACCAGTCAGAAATAACATGCATGAACAATGGTTAAACCAAGTAGAGACTGAAGTTCTGGATTAAACAATCAAGCAGCTACAACTATCAACTATCAATTTCAGGACTTTTGAAGATAGCGAAGACACTAAAGTAGCTGTGAATAACAATGTTTTTCTACTCAAGGTGGTTTTACAAAGGTGGTTTCCCTACAGGGACTGCTGACACCAGGCAAGTGATTTTCTTAACGGCTGTGACATAGGAGTCATATAGGTGTATCAGTGATAAAGTTCCAAGAACTGTAACTAACCTCCAAAACCAGTAGCAACTTCCCTACAAAACAGCCAACAGGAAATTATGACATCTACTCTAAGTCTCAAGGACCTTTCCCTGCAAAAGCACTCCTTGTCTCTCACCACAGGAAAGATTTCAGGGATATGAACTTCCTCTTTCACCAGCTCTGCTTCATTCACTATCTGCTCGTGGGGCAGCTTGTAAGTCAAACATCTACTAAAAAGCAGACAGAAAAATTATTTTCAGGAAGAAAGTGAAAAAGAAAACAGACAAAAAATCCAAACAAATATTAACTCCCTGATTTGCATAAAGGCATAGTTTGCAATATACTCAGTAAATTATGCTTCAATAGAAAACAGCTGACACTATTATGGGACAATATGTTTTGTAGGAAAAGACTTTTCCATGTCAAAATGTATAAGCAGCACTAAGCAAATCAAATAAAACCCCTTAAATCCATAAAAACAACAGCAAAAGATCTGTCTTCTTAAACAGTATATTCATGTGTTTTCAGTAACACTCTTCACCATTTGCACAGAGATACTGGGGGTTATGAGTGTTTTAAAGGCAGTTGACTTGCTACAGCTTAATTTCATGTTAAGAAAGGTGTACAGTCTGTGATTACAGCTGTTTCTTCTCTTATCACTAACTTGCATCTTCATAACTCAACCTTGTAAGAAAATGTCAATTTCTTTTTTGTTAATTTAAAAAGTTTTAAAAAGTTCTTGTTGATATTGGTAGTAGCCATCTAAGAGATGTGTATATTTGATACCTAAAAAAAATGCAAGGTTTTTCAGGTTGAATTGATTAAATTGTATTGGTTTAAATAAAAAAAAAATACAGATTATAAACCTTTAATTTTGAAATTAGTCATCTGTTTGTATGAGATGGAATATTTCTTACTTCATATGATCTAACTGCAAAACCAGAAAAAAACAAGTACTTCAAACATAGTACATTCCTTTGCTCTGTTCTCTGAGTGTTAGCTATACTTGAAATTGTGGAAGAAAATTATGTAGACAGTAAAGACAGGAGTACTGGAAAAAAGATAATATGAGCTTATATCTGTGCAAGTTAAAGCTGCTGAGTCAAGATTTAACAAGCATCTTATCTCCCTTACTGTTTATTCATTGATTTTTTTTCACCATTAATCTTTTTAGTTATTAGGCAAAGTTTCATGTTTAAAATGAGCGACATAAGTCCAATTTCTTTTATTAATTTCAGTACTTCTAACCTGCTGGGTTTGACGATTACAGACTAATAGATGCTCCTCAGAAGAACATTTCCCTTCTTTTCTGGAGAAAAAAGAGGTGTTTGTTTCAGTTTTCATATTTCCAGATTTGAAAAGATCTCTGCTCATTTTGAGATAATCTAACAACACATTGAAAGTATCCATCTTTGCCGAGAAGTTTTTGATTAATCTGGAGGATATAGTCTTACAGCTGCTGCTCCATTATAGTGCCTGTCATTTCTTTCCTTACACTAAGTCTGTACCAAAGAAACTGTGTTGTGCATCACTTGTTTTTCCCATATTATTAATATTATTAGTATTATTAGCATTATTAGCATTATTAGTATTATTTACTGTATTAAACTATTCTTATCTCAACATAAAATTTTTACTTTGATTCTCCTTCCCATTCCATTGTGGGAAGATGAAGAGAGAGAGGGAGTTGATCTACTGTGTGATGTTTCATCTCCAGCTGGGTTGGAACAACAACAGTGACTAAAGGAAATCAGCTTGTGAGAGAAAAAGGTTTGCCTGCAGCTGCTTGTGGGAATGCACCTCACCTATGTCAGTTGTCTACTAGACAGCCAAAATTGGCAAACTGTCTCAGTGTCAGCTTTAAAGAAAGTTTTGAGGAATGATAAAATTTGGTCAAAATGGTAAAAATGAGAACAACCTGCAAAGAACGAATAGAAGCCTTATAAGACTGAATGTTGTAGCAATGAAACAGCAAAAAAAGTTCAGTATAGTAAATCATAAAGTGATACCAAAAGAAACAGTTAATCTGTAAAGGAGAAGGATCTGAATTCATAATGAAAGACATAAACCCCTGGGATTATGATGCATATTTCCATGAAAATAAAGTCTCAGCACTTGGTAGTGGACCAAAAATGTACTCAAATACTTGAAAATATTAGGAAATAAAAGCAGAGAAAGAAAAATAGTGAAATCATTGTGTAAATTTGTGCTTTACCCAAGCATTGAATACAATGTGGAGGACTGGCCTTCTTATTCCCAAAGTGTACTTAATAGAACTGAGAAAGATTCTGAGAAAGATTCAGAGAAGTGTTTAAAAGGATAAAAAATCCTACATATAATAGTTGAGAAAGCATTCTCTGTAGCCTGGATAGGACACCACAAAAAGAAAATGCCTAGAAAGGTCAGGGAGAGTGTGAATAGGAAATAATTGTTTACTGACACTCCTATTACAAAACTAAGAGATTATGACATGGTAGAAGCCAAGTTCAAACCAAATAAAAGTACTTAGTTCTTAATAGGAAAAATAGCAGACCTTTTGAATTTCTGACCATCAGTTATTATGCACCTAAAAATATCTGTGACCATAAAGAGATACAAAGAAGTTCAAGTAGTCACATTAGGTTTAGGAAATCCACAAAGCGCAATATGATGGATGACAAGAGAGTGACAGAGTGAGCAATAATTTGACTCATTCCTCCCTTGCTGTAGCTTGTGGCCACTGCCTAAGACAAAACCCTTGGCCTGAGCCCCTATGGCTTTCTTATGGAAATCTTGCAGAACCACAACTACATACCAAGGTTATGCACTTACCACAGATCTGTTTTAGTCACTTTGATCCTCCATCTTCCACATATGCAATTCTTTCCACTGTACATTCCCACATAGGCTTGTTTTATCAATATAGGGAATGGAAGCTTTGTACAATGTGGAACACTCAAGGCTGAAGTGAAAACTCAAAAGTCTGAGTAAATTCTTTATTTTAATTGTTTCTCAATGTAGAATCCTACTCCTCAGTTGCATCAGCAATAAAATCTAAGAACCTCTTCATGCATCAACTTCATGCTGGGTCTCTAAATTTTGGACTATAGAGCTCTAGCATATTGAAAACTTTTTATCTCATTTAACTTCTGCTACTCTAGCCAACTCTTTAACAGTTTCCTGGCACTAAGTTTTCTTAGGACTAAAAAACTATGGGATTATCCTGCTTTGAGGGATTTGCCTCTAGAGAGTCACCAGCCATTGACAGCATGCCATCAATCTCTCTGAAAGTTTCTCAGTCTTCCTTTCACTGCTGGTTTATGAGACAGCCATGTCTCACACCTTTTGATTTCTTTGCACAGGCTTGCTCTCCTATCCTGGATGAATGATACGAAAGACAATTTTCCTGTGTTTTCAAACCAAGACTTTCCACTACACCTCATAATTTTTCTGTCAAGAGAATGAGCCACCAAAGTACTGCAAAGCACTGCATATTCTCTGATATATGATAGTCCATTGAAAGGAAAATATATATTTTTTTATGTAAGCAAATAAAGAAGATTTTTTTCTATTTAAAATGAAAAAAATAAATGCATTTTTTGATAAATTTGTCTATGTATACAAGTGAGAAATATGGCTTTATGGATATTATTGAGGGATAAACTACTCTGCATATTTGTGACTATTTGCCCAGCAGGTACTGCAGACTGACATCCCCATCAGTGATGATGATTGATATTGCTGACAAAAAAGTGGATGTTTTCAATATGCCTTGTTTCTTTCTCTTAAATGAAAGATTTTGAGAGCTTCAGCTTTCTAGAAACTTGAAACTTGTCACAGAAACCTGTCTGAAATACTACATGTACAAGTGGAATTCTGCAAGCTATTTTCTTTAGAAAGTACATGGACAGGAGTTGAATGGAGAATGCTTGGGATCCATCTCAAAATTATCCATAGCAAGTTTTAAATTACAATGCACTTAAACCTGAGTCTTTTCTATTACACTGTTCATTTACATGCGCAAAAGAAGTTGTTAATTCTTAAATGAATAGGCAAGTGCTTTTTTAGATTGACAATGTTATTCATCATAGATGTTGAGGGCTGTAGCGGCCTTCTGAAGCTGTTCATCAGCAAATCTTCAGTAAAATATATGTGCCTATGCTCATTATTTCTATAGTCCTCAGAACTGAGAAAAGAATTCTGGACTCATTCCACAAGAGAGAAAAATTTCCTCACTTTTACAGCTCTTCCGTGTTTATTCATTTCATATGATGTATTAAAATTATCTTTTTGGAACAATTCTTTAGTAGAATGGGATTGTTTTGACATTAAAAAACACAAAATTTTGCACAATTTATTTTTAATAGAGCAGACTAAGACAAAACCTGAAACTTTGCAAGTGATTTTTATGTGAATGAAAGATCAACTTGCTTTCAAGCAGAGAAAGAAAATTGCTAGGTGTTTTCCTACTTTTTTTTTTTTATTT
>VWYP01015224.1:0-61344 GCA_013400435.1 Pycnonotus jocosus
TTTCCTGGAAATGGCTAAACATATACCTGTCCATGGAAATTAGTGAATTACCTCCTTGTGCATGCAACTTTTGATTTACTTATTAAACTGTCTTTATCTCAATGCACAAATTTTCTCACTTTTACCCTGAATTTTATTATTATTTTCTTTATTTTCTATTACAACATTAATATATTACCCTTTACCCCATCCCATTTTGGGGGAAGTGAGCCAACAGCTACATTTACCAGGGTTCACCCACAACAAAGTTATGTCTATACATCAGCTGTCTTTTCAAAAGAGCAAAGTTGCTGAAAGAAATACCATAGAACATTTTCCTGTTTTGACAGACAGTACTAACATTATGCCATTCTCCAGGGTTCTTCTGATGCCTAAAGATTTTTTATTTTTTAGATACCTTTCATATATTTGTAGTTTGGTAGACTGTTAATACATAGTAATAAATCTCCTGGTGTTTTTCCTGTCCTTTCTCTTAGATTTTAGAATAATAAGCTAACCCTTTTAATGCATGCTTGGAATTCTGTTAGGTCTTATTCTTAAGAAGCCCACCAAGGACATTTTATTTTCCACTAAAACTTAGAAGACATAAAAAGAAGTGATACAAAGTCCCTGGAGAAACCCCAATGGAGTAGAACCCAGGGGAAATTACCTAGCCAAGTTATTGGACAATATTTGTTAAATATGTTAATTAAGTAACCTTAGAACATTTGCAGAAATACTGTATCACACATGCATATAGCCATATTGTGCACTTGAAAGCTTTCAATTAAAGACTTGTTTCTACATTATTATTTTAACACTGTTTGGAAAGGTTTTGTGTTTTATTCCACACAACACTTCATCAGCTCACCAGTCCCTACTTGTCACTTAGGAGAAAGACAGCAAACACTACAGGGCAGTGGTCTTCACTCAGCCACTTCATTTCAGATAATGATGCAAAAACCTCATCAAAATTTGCAGAAAGGAGCCCCAAAAGACTGTTGTTTCCAGTTTGTTTTTTTGTTCATTGCCTTTTTTTTGCATATTGGACTCTATGCTTGAATGTTGTTCTTTACATGGATAATCTATGGGAACAAGGCTCTACTGAGTGATGATATTCAAACAAAAAGGCATGTAAACATTTGGAATTTATTTGAAGTGACAAGTAATGATGATAGTATATCACATGAAATCTATAACCACTGCATGCAGAAGGCATAAGCACCCCTCTTTCTCTGTGTCTCTCAGCTCCATCTGTTTGCCCATCCATCTATCCATCCAAAATACGTGTAGCATACCATATCATGTGTCTGGTATTTTGATTTTTCTTTCTATCAGCAGACAGAAGTCAATAAATAATTGTTATTAATAGTCTATGTATTTAAGTTTTAGAAGGAGTCTTGTCCAAACAAAACCTGTTATTTTCTTTTTGTAAGATTTTACTTTGTTGTTGTTGCTAAGGATTTGTCTGCTTTCTTATCCAGAATTTATGTGCTTGCTCTTTGGGGATATACGACCTTTTCAGCTCCATGATATACTTGACAATTCAGAGCTGAAGTAGCAGGTAATGGTTTCTGAGTCAACAGAAAGTTTTACTTATGAAAAAGGGGATTTTTTTCCCAGTGTTTCTGCTTGGGAATAAATATCCAAGTGGTATAGGCATTTTGTTAATATGCTAATACATTATCAATTATTTCCTATGGCATTGAGTATTTTTGTAATCTTATGCCATACTTCCTAAAAGAAAATACCTATGAACTTCACTCTGCTGATATCTTTATAGACAGACCATGGGAAACAGGACTTTTAATACATATGATAAATATTTATTACAATCAAATATAACTATTCTTGTGCTTACCTGCCAAACTCCAGCTGACGTCCTGGTCAAAAGGTTCTCCACAGACCTCTAGAAAGAATTTTTTTGTTGTTGTTAATTTACTTTTTTTAGCTCCACTTTATGCAGAAGTAACAAAGTCCTGGACTGTGCTGCCCTCTGAATCACTCTCAGCCAGAGAGACAAGTAGTCCCTGGATCTTTCCTGATTAAAGGCAATATAAGTTTAATTGCAGGATGCTGCAATATATTTTAATTTTTGATAGCAGAGCATTGCATTTCAGTCACTATTCTACGCCTCAACTAATTTGAAGTGTCACTAATACTACCTTTAGGGAAGTGGGATGAGGTTCTAGTTGGTGTAAAACTTGGCAGCATAGCTTAACTGTACTTTTCAAAGATTTTACTTATCCTTTGTGCGACTTTGCTTTGTGACCAACAAAGTATTTGGTATTTAACCAAATCTTACATAAGCCTTAAATCTTAAAATGCTCTGGAAATACGCAGAAGCAAAATTGTTACAGAACGATGTCTACACAGGCCAATGTCATGAAAAAAATTAAATGCACAATTAATTGCCTTTTTTCAAATAACACCCTGGTTGTTGGGCCTTAAGGCTCTTGGTTTCATGCTGTTCTCTATTTTGGGGGGTTTTTTAAATTTATTTAAGTGATCAAAAAACTGGCCTTTTTATTTGGTGTAGCTGCAGTAGAATACATAACCAAGACCCCTGAATAGTTAATGCTACCTTTTATCCTTTATAATTTTCTTTTATGAGCTAAGGGATTGTTCATTCAAGTTCCTCTAATCCTCATAATATCTTGGCCATTACTACAAATCCTAGCTTTTTGGGTAGCATCTAATTTCTTATTAATCTCATGAGTGCTGGAGGAATCTTGTTAAATTAAAATGAAGCAGCACTTTTTGCCCACGATTTCATTTGTAATTCAGCACTTTAAGTATCAAAAAATATAAACTATTAGCTGTGGATTCAATCTGCATATTCTTAATTATAGGCTTTTTAATTTTGCAGATATGTGTCATGCACTCGTGCCTATAACACGATGTGACAGGAAGTGTGCTTTTACTTTTTAAATAAACCTTTCTTCCTGGGAAAGAAACTTATGAAATAAAAAATTCTATAACAACAGTAGTTAGTGTCATAAGCAACTTTTTATTATGATTTCCTGTTACTCAGTTGTACTGTCAGTAATAATTTTTAGGAATTTAAACTTAGTGATACAATTCCATACATTTTTCCCACTAACCTCATTAACTGATATCCTGGCATTACCTAAAAGGAAAACCACTCTGCATCTACAGACAGAACTTCATGACCACAGAATCCTAGGAATTCTCTCTAATACTAAGATGTATCTCTCCCTTGTATATTTGTTTTGCACTAGAGAAAGTTAATGGAGATAATATGAAATGAAATTATTTGTTGGGTTTGTTTTGTTTTGTTTGTTTGTTTGTTTGTTTTTCTTTAATAGTAGTTGTGTTTCTTTTTAAGTGGGTAGGGACTGATCTTCTGAAGACAATTAAGGAGACAAGTATGATCAATGCCTACTTCATTAGGATAAGTCACAAGTCACATGTATTCAGTTTTCTGTTTTGAAACTATCTCTCTGTACCTCCATTGCCTCTGCTTTATATTAGTGACTTTCAATTTTTGCCTACATAGCCTTGGGAATTGAATTCCATTCCATTCCTTTTGTAAATACATCTATGCCTGAACTTCTGAACTTGAAGACATCCTGTTGAACTGAAATGTAAAAGCAAAGAACTGAAGTATGTCAAACACCCTGAGATTATACCTGTGTGGAGCAGGAAGTCCTGGGGCCCCACACTCAGAGCTCCTCAGTCTGTAACTGGTTATGCTAAACAGCCCCTATCTTTGAATTATTACAGAGTTTCCTGCTTTAAAATAAACAGACATGTGGTCTCTCTAGAGTGGTCACAACAGTGAGCCAGGCTTCTGGGACTGTTGTTTGATGAAAGGATAAAGAAGAAGGGGGAGTGGATGAGGAGGGTGAGTGGCTGGGCCATCTTTTGTGTGAAGAGGAAACCAAGTGATCTGAGAGAAAACAGGCAGTAACTATGTTTTGGGAACAAGATGCTTTCCTACCCAGGTGATTCCTTTTCCTACTTGTCTGAAATGCCTTCTGCTCCTTCAGCCATTTTCTAATCTCTCTGATCACTAGTATTGCTCAGGCTAAAATCTCTAAATGCATTGCTGGACTCCAAAGAATCCAAAGGGGCAACAGGCCACCATTGCAATGACACAGACTGTCCATAGATGTGACAAGCATGGAGAGCTGCTTGCAGTGTCCTGGGACAACTTAAACACACAAGAGCATCACAGGACTGTGCAGGACTCAGACAAAACACTGAGGTTGCTCCTGTATGCCTGTGTTGAGGAGGGAGTACTCCCATTTGGGGCTCCTTTGCATTTACATTTGCAGCTTAAAGATCAGTTTTACAAAATAAAATGTGGCCTTGTGATAAAATATAAATATGGCCTCAGCAATGGGCTAAGAGTAAGGTAAGGTAACACAAGGTAAGGTAGCTATCGTGACATATACATAGATAGTGTAAGTGTGATAAATAACCTGCTTTTTCTAGCTTATACATCAAAATACAGGGTCAGTGTTCCCATTTGAAGTGTGATTTTTCTTTTCACATTGTAAGCAAAAGCATTATATTTCCTACATAATAATATGAATAAATACTAGTTAACATTTCTTGAGGTTCAGTGCTTTAAATGTGTCTCCTTTTTACATGATGTCTGTTACTAACATGATTTCAACCTGGTGAGAAAAGTCATATTTTATTCTGTTGAAGAGATAGAGAATATCTTGTAATACATCTGGCGAGAGGAGACAGCAGGGTTTTTAACAGAAGAGATTTGAGAAACTTGCCTTGTAGAGTGAAACCACACCCAAAACCAAACCAAACCAAACCAAGAAAACAAATAAAACCCATCTGTCACATCAGAAGTGAAAAAAAGAATGAGAGTAGTTCAAGCAAAAAGACAATGTCAGCAAATGAGCACAACCTGGCCATAAATAATTTAGGCTGGACTTGAGACAAAAAATTTGAGTCTCTTGAATGATGACATTTCTGGAACAGATTGCAGCAGAAACAGTGGGAACTGCACAACGCAGTGCAACAATTTAAAATTAGGCGTGGAATAAATTATAGGGCCATTTACTTAATTTAGGATGGAATTTGAAGAACCAGCATGTCTGTTAATGCTACCAGATGATTCAACTCTGTGAAGTGTAATTAAATAATGCAATGAGCCTATCAGATAGCATTTCAGTAGTAGTGTTTTTCTGAGGGCGATACTAACTCTTGGCTTACAAGTTTTTTCTTTGTTGGCCAGGAAGTCTTAAAATGTAAGGTTTTTTCAGTTTCAGCTTGTATTTTACTGAGTCCTCCTTAATAATAGCTAAATTATTAAAGTTAAAATTTTATTAATATTTATATTTTCCCCACCTGAAAAATTTTGGAAGATAAAAGTATCATGAGGATTTTGTCCAGGAATTATCTCGAAAACAAGCTACTATTGATGTTCACTCGCATATGAAATTGATAAATCTCATGCAAGAGAATACATTATGTGTTTGAAGCATCATTCCTATACAGTGAATTATATAACTAACCAACAGAATAAAACAGTAAGAAAAATAAAGAAATTTATTTTAAGTCATTCTGAAACTATTCCAGAAAACAGACTCTCTAGACAATTCTCTTTCAGTCCATACAAAGTTACACGTATTTCAGTGTGAATCAATCCTCTGAATGCACACAGCCAGAACAATTTTGTCAATGAGAATTTCTGTATAGCAATTCATTTATCTGATAAACCTCCTCTATTTAAGTTTAATTTCAACAGCGACTACCTCATAAAAGGCTAATAACATTCAGATTTTTTTTATCCTTTCTCATTTACACTTGAGACACCTAATTTTTTCTCAGTCTGCAAATGAGAACAGTTGAGAAAAGTGATTTTATACTCTAATAGCATAACCTTATGCTATAAACTGACCTTATACAATAAATTATCTTCCATTTCCTAATATAAACTGATCCAGTCCTTTGTACATAGCAATCCCATCCTCTGCTCTTGTTCTACTCCACACCAGTGTTATTGTTTATATTTTTGCACATCAAGCTTCTCCTATTTGAATTTGAATATTAATTACACCAAACCTCCATTCTTGATGATTTTATCAAAGACATTCCTTCAGTCCTGTTGGTGAACTTCTGTAGAACCACTTTTTAATCACTTTTTCATCATCTTTGTAAGTCTTTATTTCTAGATTTGCATTATATTAATTTTGTTAATCCTCCTCTTGTGTAATATTATGTCAAATATTAAATCAAAACAGAATTACCTCCTTATTTTTTTCCCTTATTTATATGAAAGAAATTCTTGAAGTTGCAGGATCCATTTTTGCATGTGTTCCTTTAACTGTCCATGTGATTACATGTTTTCTTGATCCCTTCCTCAAAACTGATCCTAAAGCTTTACACATCTTAGCTACACAGGTTTTTATACCATTAGAAAATAGAAAAGATGAGATTGACAGCTTAGAAAATGTGTGATTGCTGCCTCTTCTGATTTAAGACCCATTAAAAATCCTTGTTGTTACACTTGCAATTTCCTGTAGCAGCTGTCTCCATATTTAGAAATGGAGATTATCCTTCCTTTCTCCACTTCTGCTCACCTTGTGACCTGAACACACCTATGTTATCAAGTTTTCTCTTTAAGTTAGGTGCAATGATTTGATTTCTACAGACTATTTTAAATTATGTCAACTCAGGTTTCAATTTTGCAGGTATAATTTTGTGCCTAAAGGTAAAACTAAGAATTTATACTTGCACAAATTGTATCTATCATGTGGATATCTATTTATTTAAATTGCAGACTTTACTGACTGCCAGTACAAAACTGCACCTAAGGTGATTATATGAAAAATATAGATATTAATGACAACAGTGCAGGAATAAAAAAACCAAATTTGTTGTTTTATTAAAATTCTCATTTTCCCTACATACCTAATGTTCATTGACTTCTAACACATGACAACCATTTCTTTTTCTTTTGCCATAACAGACAGATAGTGAGTCAGTCAGATGAGACAGAGTCATAAGCAGAAACTCCCACAAGTTCTTCTGTAAGAATGTTCATGTAAAATAATCCTACTTAAACCTAGCATATTCACACTGCACTAAAGCCTATAGATTAATGTTCTAGGATTTGTTTCCTGAGGGAACAACAGAGACATCCCACCTGTCTAGAAAGGATCTTACAGAGATTAAAAAAAATAACATTAAATATTTTATAGAAATCCAGTAGTAAAGAAATACTCTGTCAGAGTGGAAAGTTCAGAAAAGAAGATTTAGCATTTGCAGAGAATTATAAATCAACTTTCAGCTGATGGCATTTATGAACTAGTTGTCAACAATAAAATAACATCAATAAGGAGGAACTTACATCAGAACAGAAATTATGGCACATTTTCACATCCTTAGAAATCCCTGTATTACAGATTAAGTGAGACACTGGGGTTTGTGATGGTGGTGATGTCTACAAAGACAAGAGCTGGCTTCTCAAGGAGTGCATTACTCAGTGGTCACTGATCGTGTAAGAACTTCTATCATTTTTTTAATATCTGGTTTTATGTGCCCCTGGTTATCTGAAAAAAAAAAAAAACAGCCAAAAAATGTAGATAATGGAAATGGTTGTAGATTCCAAAGATGTCTATAAACTAAAATATAACTATCATATTACCTGTTAAGGAAGATGAGGTCATCAACAGACAGAGTAAAATGGAATAAAAAGATGCTGATGTATTCCCGATGAGGTGAACATTTATTTTATGTACATGAAGTACTTTGGAAATATTACCAGCAAAGATTGGGCAGCATGCTTTCTCAAAGTGCTTAACAGCTTTAGGTAGAATTCAGACTTAGTCATGTCACAATAATGTAAATGTTGAGTGTACTGTACAAGAAAACATCGAATTTGAAGTCTGAAGTCAAATGTTATATAACTCTATCTCAGATTTCCCTTGTGAGATATTACTTTCAGTCACTGCACTAAGCTCTTCAGTACTGACACGTACTCTCAAGCTAAGTCTGAAGATCCACCAGGTAAAATTAACTTTTAAGATGAACTTTGAAGATCCATCACAATCATTAAACTTTTCTCCCACAATACATTCTCTTAGCTGGTCCTCATGTCCTCTTCCAATTATTTCTTGGATGAACATCAATTCGTCGTAGTTTCTAAGGGCATATGCCTTCTTATACTGTACTATTGCTCTTACTTTTAGGCTAGAAATAAAAGTAATAATAAAAAAAATTAAAAAGTAAAATTCCTGAGATAATGTACCTGAAAAATGCATTTGCTTCCTGAAATTCTCGGCACTTAAGCAAAAGTTTCCCAATCAGGCACTGAGTACCTAATTTGAGACAATGGAAATTTAATTACTAAAATTACAAGAATGCTTCAAGGTGCAACTGAAGTCAATGCAAGAACCCCTGTAAACATATAAAGTACAAATATCATGAAATGTTGGCTGATCTGATAAAATAAAGCATTCCCAATCTGACTAGAGCAGTGAATATGAATACCTAGACAATGAAAAACCTCAGTGCTGTGCCCTTCCTCTGAGGATCCCATTTTAGTCAAGTATTTAAAGATCTGTGGCTGTGCAGTCAATCAGGCAAATGCATGCTATATGAAGAAGCATGTTAAAGGGTTGATAGATGCAGTGAATAGGGCACTGGCTTTGACCTCTTAAAGCCCAGTGTTAGTTCCAAGTGCTTTTTTTTTCCTCTTCAACTTGAAAAGTATTCAGGTTGCAAGAACTTTTTGCATTCAATACTTCATTTACTTCTTATGTCATAAAAATAAAAAAATGTTATTCACTACAAAAACTAATCCTTGTTCCAGAAAAAACAAACAAACAAACAAAAAACTCCTAAAAAACCCATAGGCTGAAACATTAGATTTTGTACAGAAAATTAGTGGTCAGTTAAACTTCACATCTGAACTTGCCTGTCAGCATCCTAGTGACAGCAGCATCAATTGGCTATTTGTCATCATCAGTCCCTTTTTCCCTCTGCACGGTGAAGGAGAAGTTGAAAGCATCCTACAACAAAGAAAGAAGGTTCAAAAGGTGTGTATATACTACTGCATGTAATTAATCTCAGCATCAGATGCCTGGCAGTGTTCTTTAGAGGGGTAACCAGATGTAACTTAATCCTCAGTATGCCAGTGTATGTTGTGTGGCATTCCCTGTGCCACTGCTGGGACATGCCTGAACCAGCTTGGATATTGCTCTCCTACAATTCTGTCACACAGTTCACGTAACACAGGGGAGAAGCTTTTCAAAAGCCTGGGAGACTGTATGACTGATATCTTTACTGTTCAATAATAACATAAATTAGGTTGTAAGAGAAACATTTTACTTTTTATAAAGGTGGACTTTCTTAATAAATTTAGTCCTATTTTCTTTCTTGACTGTATCTAATATTTAAGGAAGAGGTTGCACAAAAGGTGCAGTAACTCAATGGAATTTTCCTACCTATTCTTAGTTTTTCAGAATAAACAGATGCAGAAAAACATTTACTTAATACATTCTAGGTGCATCATTTTAGGAATGCACTTATGAGCTAATGAGCATTCATGGTACATTTCTATTCACAGATAGTTCCTTTTTTTAATGCTGCTGAATAATGTTAGACAGTAAAACTCTCCTTAAAATTACACTTTATACATAACGAATAAATAAAATGAGTGTCTTGTAATGGTAGCGTAGTTTTTATAGTTACAATAACTGCTTTATTCATTCATAGCTCTGCCATCTATAACTTATGTAGCCACTGTAACTCAGTGAATATGGCTTCATCTATAGCTATCAATCTTTTCTGGGTTATTTTGTTCTTTTTTCTCATTTTATGAGGTGTTACTCTAGTGAAGCTGTGGCTGAATTACAGGAGGTGCCTTTTTCTCTTCCTGATATTCCATTTAAGATCTTTACTCTTTTTTAGATGCGAAATTAGTCTATCACATGATGAATGCTTATAAAAAATAATATTTGGTGAGACACTTCTGAGATTTTTTAGGGGGATTTTTAACTTCATAAAACATCACTCTTTTCACTAGTCTTCCTTATTCAGCCAGATTTTTTCTGTAGACTGTATAAACAAGTGCATAGATGAAAAATTAAATTGAAAATTCTAAAGTTTTAGAGGTTGAGAAATAATTCCTTAGAGAAAGTTTGAGAGTTTCTTGGGTGAATTATAGTACTATCCCTTGTCTGAATTATCCCACTCAGGTGACCACTGCATGAAAAGAATGAGAGACCTACTAGCTTTATGCATTAACAATGTTTTTATTAATATTATTACATAATAAGTAGTACATAATTTTTTTTGTATTTTGTAATCAAAAGGTTTTGACCACCGTGTTTTTGGCATACAAGTACATGAGATGTAATAGTCTGAGATATATATACATACACAAACCCTGGAATCAAACACTGTGCTTTAGCATAGTGAAAGGATATTGGATGCTCAATATCTATCCTCTGCTTAAGACCTTTTACACTCCAAATCAATTTCAAGGATCGAAACATAAATGAAGAAATAACAGGTCTACAGCATGGTTCTAATACAAACTTACCATATTCTGCTGTAGGTTTCCTTTTCAGCTAGTGTAGAGAGAAAACAACAGAAAATTCCACAGACCTGGAAAGTAATTCAGTAATTTGTTCACAATTCAGTAAGAGATTTTGTATTTGAACAAAAAAAAAGAACAAAAAATACCTCTTCTTTTTGAGTAAGTAATGTGCAAAAGAAATAAGATGGCAGAGAGAATGACAGAGTTGTTTACCTTTAAAAATCTGATAAATTTTATAGGTAAGCATGACATTGTCATAAATGTGGATTGTCTGCAGTTACCATAAAATGATAAGAGCTGAGGAAGATAACTTTATGCCTTGGGATATAACTGATAACTCTTGAATCACAGGAGGAAATTTTCTTTCTTTCCTAGCTGCTATTCTGATGAAGTGCAATGTCATTGTAATTATGAATCACATTTTATCAGCAGCTGGACATCTGTAAGGACACCATTCCAAACACCTGCTGTTTAGTAAACTGACAGAAATTTTTCAAGAGCCAGAATCATGGTGAAATCATTAAGAATTAGTGCTGCCTAAAACATGAACGTTGTTCTGGTCTTTCTAGGCTGGTATTCCAAGACATGTCATCTCCAGATTGGAAAATAAAATAATTTCAATTTAGGGGTTTGCCTAGACCTCTGATCCAGACTATCTTATGTGAATATTTAAGGAACTCTCCCTAAAGATCTGCTAAAAGATATCAGCAAAACTTTGTCGCTGTATTTCCTCTGACACAGAGGGGGTGTTGTGCAGAGCACTTACTGCATGTCCCTCGTTCCATTTGCCTTCCTGTTAGGGTGCAGGGGGCTTCTCCACAAAAGAAACAGGGGGCTTCTCCACAAGGAAAGCAGCTCCAGGCAGGGCTTTGCTCCATCAAACAGGGAACAGGCCAGGGAACCCAGCCAGAGTCAGGGTGGGAACAGCTCCGGGCCGGGGGACCATCCCATGAGGTGAGGAAGGGTCAGGGCCAGGGTCATCCTGGGACACCCAGCCATGGAGCAAGTCCTGCTGGAGGCAGGGCTGCCAGCCACACAGATCACACTGTTTGAGCCCCTGGGCTCCTGGAAGCCACTATTGGGAAACCCCAGCTGAGGCTACTCAGGTCAATGGAACCTTGTTGAAGTCCTCAGGGTCCTGAAACTTCATAGAATCATGGAATATGCTGAGTTGGAAGAGACCCATCAGGATTGTTGGGTCCAACTCCCAGCCCAGTGCAGGTCACCCTGAGCCACACAATATACCTGAGAGATTTGTCCAAATGCTTCTTGAACTCTGCAGGCTTGGTGCTGGCACCCCTTCCTTGGGGAGCCTTTTCCAGGGCCCAGCCACCCTCTGAGTGNAGTCAACTTTTTTTTTTTCCCAATATCCAACCTAAACTTTCCCTGATTCAGCTTTGTGGTCAAATAAAACAAATATTAAGGTAATTTTTAGGGTTTTCTTTGCTGATTTTCCCCTAAGCAGTGTTGATATAATGAGATATTTTTGGGTTGAGATAAAGACATTTTAGACTTCATTGCTGTGGTATACAGTTAGTTTTTTATTAAAATTTGTGGAGAGGGAACCCAAAAAGGCAGATCTATGGTTTTAATAAGCTTAGGGTTGCCCTTGACAGGCAGTGCCATGAAACTATAAATTATGTAAATAACATAGATATCCAAATGCATGCACATGCACACTTACACAAACACATAGACACACACATTTAATTATATAGAAGTATAGCTAAAGCCTTTCCTGGCAGGTTAGATACATACTCTTTCAGCCCTGTGGAATAGTAGGGAATGAAAAATAGGACTACTTCTGTTGTCCTTTCACAAAAGCTAGTAGTTATCCATTGTTAACTTCCATGAGACCAAAAGATCTGCACCAACAAAAAACATTTTTATGTTCAAGTTCCTAAGGAAAGTAGCTACATATATTTCAGTGGACCAGTACAGAGAACATCGTGTTTTTTCAATCTATTGCAGGCTAAAACACAGTAGTCAGTTGTGCCTTAGTTAAATCTCTTAATGTATTTTGATAACTAAACTGTATAGACAAGATTTTGTTGTTAGTTTCATAATTGAGATATTCTCTTATGCATTTTGGCTGAGTGATTTCTCACTGTGCTTCATTTACAACTGCACAGCCTCTAGAGTCTGCAGAAATCAGATGTTCATACTTCTGTTTCATCATGTGTTGCTTGTAATTAACTTTTATTGTCAAAACCTGTCAGACTCATGACTATCTTCTTGAACCAAAAATTATATTTGACACTTTTAAACCAAAATTAATCCTTTAAGTGATTTGTATTAATCTGGCATAGGACCAAATCCCCAACAGGTTTAAGTAAGCATAAAGCTCTTGACTTCAATGAAGAGATGATAATTTACACGAGCCAAGAATCCAACTGAGACAGCCTGGCAGCGCTATTTTGAAAACCTTTGACTGATTTGAAGAATCTAAACTCTTATGGGCTTTTATTTTGCAACACACATGTTACATACATTCTGTAATTAAAATAAATTTAATAATATTATATATGATAATACTTTTTTTTTCCCACTGACTTACTCTGAATACTTTAGACACAAATCAGATTTTTAATTCAGTTGCTTGTATTAAAGTGGAAATCTGTGGATCTTCTGCGTCCAGAAATTATTTATTCCTTAATTGCAGTGGTCCATGTTTGTAGGGCCTCGTCCAACCCCTACTTGTTGATCTCAAAGAAATTGTTACGCTGGAAAATCCTGACTGTCCTTAATGAAGGGCTAGTCACTGGGGATCTCTGTGATGGAAAAGCAAAACTCCTTCAGCTTGATGTACAGCTGTGATCGTGTCTACCTGCTGGTTTTTGTTACCATGACCTTAAAATGTCTCTTCCACGTCCTAGAGAAAAGGAGCAGTAACTTTCTCTGCTTATACTGTGACATCTGGTGCACAAGGGAAAGTGGTAACAAAATGACCTTTAAATTTTTTTGCCTTCATTAATAGGTTTTTTGGGGGGAAAGAGGTTCGCACCATCTGTCAAAAGCATTTCCTACCCATTTAAGAGTAACAACAACTGTTAATAGAATATACTTACTATGATCAAGCTGTTCTATTTCCTTTAAATTATTAGGTGTTACAAAGAATTAAGAAAATAAGAATGATGCATATAATTTTTTTTTTTTAATTCCCAGTGTTTCAGGACAATGGAGCATGAAATTTCAGTCATATCTCTTCATCTAAATTGGGTGCTCAACAGTTCCAGGGTAGTCACTGTTTTTGAGTATTTCCAAGAGATTTGTGTTAGTCTGAGGCTGAAATCTCTCCAGCACACCTGAGCATGAAGAAACAAGTGTTTAAGTATTGATTCTGGATTACAGATAATGAATGTCAGCTATTATGGGCAGAGAGAAGAAAAAGTCAATTAGAAAAAGTCAAACGCAGAGGATCCCACACTCAGATAAGATCTAGAAGGAAAGGGATACTTCAAAACAATCTTTAATTCAGAATTTCCCTCCCCAGCCTTTTATCCAAACTTCTCCTTTGAAGGAATTATCTCAATTTGGGATTTCTGCTTATTTGTTACTCCTTGACAGGTACTTACAATAGGTTTGAAGCTCTTAAAAAGATAGTGGCAACACCTTTCCTTTGATGGAAAAGCAAACAATTATGGTCAGCACACTGTGCAATACTGAGAAGAGTTTTGCAGATGTACTGAAGTTTCTTTCTACAGCAGATGAACAGCAGTACTGTAAAGAAAACTCTTCAAATGATTACTGGCCTTCAGAACCATCACCATTATATAATTCTAATATGACATTTTAGAATTATTCTGGGAGCAGGGGAAGCATGGTTAGATCCTTCCAAAACTAAAATTTCCCACAAAATGTTGAAATGGCTAAAATGGTAGAATCCTTGCCTAGCAAATGCAAGCAACTTTTTGTACTAATTGATTTTTGGTACCGTACATTAGAGTCCTGGTTGGAGAACTAAATATGTTACAGACAGCAATCCAAGCTTTTTGTTCCAGCAAGGTCATTATTATAAATCAAACAGTAAGCTCTTCAAACTACATGGAATTATTTATAAGACTGGGTTTTTTTTTCATTTTATAATCTCAAAATCTCTCCATAGTAGGTAAAGACAGACTTTGAAAGCTTGTTTACCATAGAAATAAATCCATTAATTAAGCACTTGACTGAGGCCCTGATGTTTTAAAGTATGTAGCATATAGCACAGACAATAATCATTTCTACAGAAAAGTATATTAAATCAAAAGCATTTTTTAGGCTTGATAATGTTTTTTTTTTTTCACGACTGATTTTTATTTTATAGCTGAATAATTTGGGAATACTGAAATGAATTCTTCAGGTTGTGGTGGTTTCTTGTCACATTGAAACATGGCTTGCCAGGCACCATGTAAGTAAACATCCAGAAAAATTTGTATCTCCGCATAAATAAGCACTGAAAACATGTCATGTTTCACACATCATCATTTAGCACACGTATTTCTAGAGAAACTGCTTTCCTACAGCAACTAATCCCTTCATAGGCCTTCTTTATTTTTCTGCTTCTGCATGTTCTGTGTCTGCTTCTACACTTTTTCCATCCATACCACTGAAGGGTTAAATTGTTTTGTACCCTCCTCTTCCTCTGCATTGATCCACACGAAGCAGCTGTGATAGCCCAGTCACCCTCCGAGTGGGATGGCAGGCAGGTTCCTCCGAGAGTGCATCAGCACTCTGTGAGCAGCTGCTAGGGGAGCACAAAGACACAGTGCACTCTATCTAGCTTTCCCAGAGTCACAGATTATTTTCTGTATGATAGCCCTTTTTCCAGCTGGTTTGAGAACTGGAAGTCCCAAGGCACCTCCAGTAACTATGCTTGTGGAGTGATGGACCTATTCATTGAACTATTAGCAGAAGCATTAATTTCTTTGACCGAGAGTTAGAAATTATAATAAATGTGACTGATGCTACATCGGATAGTGATTTATGAAGCTTCTCATTTTGAATATATTAGTCTAAACTGCATGTGATGTAATAATGAGGAGTAAGTAAAACCATCTTTACTTAAACCAACATAAATACTTCACTGCAAATGTCCTGCTTCTAGGTAAAAAGTAATTCAAAATACACACACGTACATGCACAAATATAAAAGTTGCATCTCACATGAACTCACAAAAACTAGTTTGTCAGTTTTACTTTAAAAGAGAGAATAATTGTTCATAATAGTGCTAAATAAGTTGTTTTCATTCTGGAAAGTTAACTATTCAATTTCTATGTTTGAAGCAGAATATCAACTACGGACTCCAGGGGAATATTGTCTGCTTCTTTTCATCTTCAGCAGATGAATTTTGCCTATGGTGCTTGATTCATGACTCAAGAGAATATAAAATGCTACTATAAAATAAAAGATATCTACAATGAAAATACAGTTATAGATTATTGCACAGAACTGTGATGCTCTTCAGAGGGTTTTATGAAATAGAATCTTCAAATTCCATCTTTTTTTCTTCAATGAAAAGCAAACTCATAAGACTTTTAGTTGACTTATAAAAGAATCAATCATATTTGGAAAGTTTGTGCATGGGCTGTTTAGTCTTTTGTTCTTTAACTTTATGCTTCTGAGAGACAGATCCTCAGATAGTTTTAAATATCTTAGCTGAGAGCGGAAAGATATAAGGCAGGATTACAAGATCAGAAAAAGTGATCAGATTTCAAATTCAGATCTAATTTCTTGTACCAATGAGGGCTAGCCAAAGATGCTTTAGAGGAAGCCTAAGAAGCATCTAGTAGACAGCATGAGATAGTCTGTCGCTGCCTTTAGTTTCAATTCAGTGTTAAAACATTTAAGCCTGAAAATTAACAGGAGACAGGAGATTTAAATAAGAAAGTTTAACAGTCCCCACCAATTAGTGCTACATGTATTGAAATTAACTCTGTAAGCAGTCCCCTATTATTTATCCGTATGTCCAGTCCCCAATTTCTTTGTTCTGATCACTTTCTCTGGCAATGGATTCAGCACATTTTTGAAAAGTACTTTTCATTAATTTCCTCTTTGTTTTTCAGGTCTACCATGTAGTCCCATTGCTCTTCTATTATTACAAATCAGAGCAAGCAAAGTCTGCCCTAAGCAGCTTCACACATTTTTTAATAATTTTGGTTTTTATGCACCTATTTCCTTGGCTAAGTGAACCTAATCTTTTGTCTTCATTTTCATACAAGTGTTTTGTCAATTTCTGACTAACCTCTATGCACTCACCTGTGGTGTGGCAATGATTTTCTTAATACAGGACAATTAATCCTCAAACCCACATTAAAAGTGAAATCTCATTATCATTTCATTTAGTTTTACTGGAGCCATTTTCTTATTATTGACTACTGTTTATCACATGCTCAAACACTGAGGGCTTTTTGCTGCTGCTTTTTAGTCAGGCACTGTTTTTTTATTTGGAGCAGACAAAGACATTAATATTTAATACTTCAAATTTAGAAATATGAATCTGTTTTGCATTGTATGTTTTTCTCCTTTTGTTTTGAAATTTGAAGGTAGGCAGGAAAACACTGCTTTGTCTTAGCTACAGAAGCCCTTCTTCCATCAGCCTTACAGCACAGTAACACCTCTGTTTCACAAGATGGGCTGAACAAAAAGTATTGCAGGTTTTCTGTCTAGACAGCTCATCCCAACAAGAGCCTACATCCAAAAAGAAATTGTCTGGTCAACATAAAGAACTGCTAAATCTGTAGATTTTGTAGCAAGCCCTAAAGAAAGGTTGGGGGTTTGCTTTATTTATTTTTTTTTTTAAGATTTGAGTTCTTTATTTTTATTTAATAACATTTCTTTAGCAAGAGAATGACATTGTTGCCAGTTAGTAATGCAGATAATGTAATCTTGAATAATAATGACGCTTGGTCAAATTTACATTCCTTTTGAAAGATTTGGAAAAGTTATCCAAAATGCCCAAAGACAGACATGATGAGAGAATAATTTACTCATACAGTAAGAATACAATGAAGCCTCCAAAATCCTTTTGCAGTTAAGTTGTCTCTATGAAACAGACGAGGAAAGGATTTTGTGAGCCATCTTTGGAAAAATCCAGGAATCCAAACTCCCTTAAAATGTCTGAAATAAAATAACATTTCTGGGTTGTTTTTTTTTCTACAGAGTCTGACCAATATTTAATTGTTTTGCTTAGTATAGGTAAGGTCAGCAGATACATTCCTAAAATGTTACACTTTAGGAGGATATGGTTTTACACACATCATAATAACCCAGGTAGCATCTGTGCCAAGACAAGAGAAAGCACCAGGAAAACATCAAGCCAGGCTGTTTTCTTTCTATCTTTAACATCCTCACCCCTGCCACTGCAGTTCCTCATCCTATCTACCAGCTTGATAAAGCAGCAGCACCCACACAGTCTCACTCACCTGTGCCATGCTGGAATCCTGGATACCATTGAGATCAATACACAACATGTGCTGCTGAAAAAAAGTTGTTCCCTGATTTATTTAATTTGGGGAATGGTAGGGGGAGAATTTGAGTGCAATTTCTATGCACTCATGTACAAAATTTCTACAAAAGACTTCTACAAAAAAAAAAAAAAAAAAAAAAAAAAAAAAAAAAGATATTTCTACAAACAGACCAGAGTGTTGAGACTGAATCTGGAAAAAAAAAAAAAGGAAAAAAAATGTTTATAAATGTTACGAATGGATGTGGGAGTCTAGATAAGTCCTTGCCTTTTGCCCAAGCCTCTGACAGCAGGCAGTAGTTTTATTGAGGTGGCCAGCACCCCAAAACCCACTCTCATTTTCAAGTTTTTTAATAATGGCTGAATCAGTCTACTGTAGAATGAATTATTTATTCAATAGACAGAAAAGTAACCAACGTAAGACTTAAAGCAAACTAATACTGCACAGGAATAAAGACAAAAGGAGAAACTACTAGTAGATATATACATCCTGAGGTTAAAGGTACCTGTTAATATTACAGCTAGTAAAAAAATAATACAATGTAGGATTCAATGTCTCTTATCATCTAATTGTTAGTGTGGCACACACATCTAGACCTTTCCCTCAATCCCCAGGGAAATAACCATGGAACCTGCTTCCAGATTCCAGAAAGAGGTCTCCCACACTTCCAGGATGTGTGCATAGAAGGCTTCTGCCTCTGTGGTAACTCCTGTGTCTCTCATACTTTGTAAAACAGTGTCTCTTAGTCAAGAGTATCATCTCTTCCCACATCAGCTCTCATGACTAAGATGTTGATTCTTAGACGAGGTCTGAGCTCTTTTGGTGCCAGAGATAACCCCTCCTGGGCCTTTCAGCCTGGGTTATCTCTTTCTGCATCAACTGTCTGTGGTAGAGAGGAATAGGGGTAGAGGCATCCTGCCACAAAACATTTATATTTCTTCTTAAAATTACCAGCTCAAAGTAAAAGTCCAGGGAAATATATATATATATATGTATATATAGATAGACATAGATACAGATATAGATGATATAGATATAGTTGATATAGATGATATAGATGATATAGACAGAGATGATATAGATATAGATGATATAGAAATAGATACATAGATACAGATATAGATATAGATAGATATAGAAATAGATATAGATGATATAGGTATAGATAAAGATAGATATAGATATAGGTAGATCTACTCTATATCTATATCTACATCAATAAAAATATAGAGGTTTGTAACAAGTCCACAGTTATTTATTATACAGTGCCTTTGCTAAGGAAGTGCTACTAGCACACTTGAACTTCACAGTTCATTCCACAGAGCTAATTTATAAGTTGTTTACATATGTCTAATAGTGTTTACAGGTATAAAAGAGACAGACCTTAAAATTTTTAAGGCAGAACGTTTTGTTTTCTGTTCCTGCATAGTTTGACAGATATATACCGAGCTGATATAATTTTCATTTTGTGAATAATGAAATAATAACTATAAGTGGCTGGCAGAAGTTTATTTTTTAAATAAATTGGATTAATTATATACCAATGGCATGAGCTACTGGCATATAAATAACACTTATTATTTTTGGAATATACTGAATAATGAGAGTGAGAACAATTTTTTTTCCTAAAGTGATATCTACAAGTCAGGACTGAAAAAAAGAGTTATAACTTAAGACAAGTGAATGACAAGGAGTTGTAAACCTCACTTTATAATAATACAAGACAGCCTCTCAAGCCTAATCAATCACAATGTAACACATGATAACACAAGTAGCTATTATGACAAAAAAACATTGACAAGATAATTGACATTTCCAAGCCTATTAGATTGCTATTAAGAAAATTGTGATTTACATCTAGGAAACATAAACCTTCTATTTTTCCAAAATGTTACTCAAAGATGCATTTATTTAGATAGACATTATTAAACTGTCAGTCCCTATGCCAAAAATTAGCATGCTAACAGGAAAACTCTACAAAAAACCTTCACACAGGCTCAGTTAATTTTACTCTGTCACTGAGCAAATAAACCATGCTACTTAAAATTCCTACTCCTGCAACTCAGCCATCATCTATGGGTTTGGGAGTTTATCTCATGTTCATTGTGGTAGTCAGTAGCACTGGTAAAATTCAGTCATGTATTCTTACAATAAAAAGACCGTGTAGATATTAATCATATGCATGTTCTTTGATCTGCACAAATCCAAGGTAACTGCAAAACTAGTTCTAAAGCCACACTTCTACATTCTTAGCAAGCAACTCTTTGCTGAAAGTATAGCTATTACCTGGAGCTCAAGAATTGCTAGATATATATTTCATGTCCAGCTTAAAACCTACTCAAAACTCATAAATTTTACTATACACTTGTGCAAAAGATTCAAGTCCAAACATTTGTGGGTTCAGCATTGATATTGCTCATTGAAAAGACTTCTAATCGTGTCTGTCAAACTACAATTATTTTACCACCATAAACTTTTATTAATGCTAAGAAAGTTATCATCACCTTTTCTTGAGACATGGTAAGTGACAATGTACTTCACAGACCATAAGAAAATTTTAAAACACTCTCAATTAAAAAATGCTCAAGAAACACTGCTTTATACCAGGAAATTATTAAAAGCTATCTTTTCCTTTTAGCAGAAATTTAAATAGGTGTAGTTTTCAATATATTTTATAGAGGAAAAAATATTACTTCAGTCAATAGTAGATAATCATCTTGCAGGTCAACATATGTTTGCATTGCTTATATTGAAGTGAGGCCTTTGACTTTCATGACTTCTCAGAAAGGAGGACTGTTGGGAAAAGATTGAATGCAACTGGGAAAAAAAAAACCAAAATAAAAACAGAAACAAAAAAAACCCCAAACCAACCAACCAAAAAACCCCAAACAAATAAATAAAAAAAGCTCAAGCCACTCTGATCAATCTCAACAAGCTGGAAAAATTAGGTGAACATTAGTGGAGACAAAGTGAAGTTCTTCACCAAAGGTTGAATAATTCCATGTGACAATACAGGCTGGGCTCTGACTACTTTAGCAGAAGTATTTTGACCATATGATCCCAGAAACTCTTTTCCAGTCTAAATTATTCTACAAACCTATACAACAATAACAGTTTAAAAAAAATGTACAATTTGACACAGGAGATGAGGGGAAGAGCCAATTTATGTAATTGGCATACTTTAAAAGAAATTACATGAAATCTTATTTATTCTTTTCTCCCCATAGGATTAAAATTGTCTGTAAACAAACTCCCTGTCACTGGATTTTATTTAACTCATTGCTTATAGCTCTTAACTTGTCTTCAGCAACTCTTCAGATTTAATTAATTGCCTTGTTCTTGTCTTGAAATCAAATTAGAGCGTTCACAAAATAGTTTTTATTATTTTCTAAATAATGTTTTCTTTCATTCTGAAATTCCAATAGGTGGAGAGTTACTATTCTAATAACTCCCAAAAAAAATGTACAAGAGTAAAGTCTAAATCACTTATTTCTACTGTCCTAATTACCAGCTAACTGTTGGGCTTTGATCCAAGCAGAACTTTATCTGGAGTCAAAGAAAAAGTCTTATAATTTAGACAATTTGTAGGATTGGATTAAATATGCTCAGGGAATGGGTGTTCACTCATTACTGGAGAGGGGATCATGAATATCTAGCTAACAAACATGAAATTTCTATGCAGGTAATCAAAATTATTATCATGGTTTCTCCCATGTTTACTCTGAGTCATGTAGGTCTAATCTTGTGGGCCTAAAGCAACACAAAACCGAGGTAAGGATATGCCTGTGCATTGCATAGACTCCATCAGTGGAGTATTTATATTGGAAGCTATGTACTAAGTACTAAGTACTAAGATTAAGCATTGAGCATCTGCAAGATTTTTAGTTTTGTACCTCCATTGTGGGCCTCTTACAATGTAGAGACAGCAGGCCTGACATGGAGGTGCCTCATGGCCCTCCCTGGAATCCTGAAGTTTCCCAGAGAGACACATGTGGCGTTGGTGACAGCTGCCCCGTGTGACCAGCGCATCCCTCCCGGGTCACCAGCTGGGTGGCACATGGCTGCTGCCACCCACAATGTCTGGTGTCTGGAAATGCAGCAGCCAAGCAATGAAGAGTCATGAATTATGTGAAGGCAGCTGCCTGTGGGTGTGTGTGTCACCCTGTTAGGCTAGAATCTGTTTGCACACAACTGAAGCTTTACTCTTAAGTTTAAAAATTATAATTGCTATATAGTTTGTACTTAGAAAAGGGACAGTACGAGTCAATATTTCTCATGGCCATTCAAACACCATTTTCTGTGCAAATTGACCTTTTGGTCTCAGAGCTTTGATTACCCTGTGAAATGGAGGTATCGAGGGCAAGGAGCTTATCAGATGGCTTAATGAGTCCAGATAGCACTGTGCAATTTCAGTCTCAAAAGCAGTATAAATGCATTAGTTTGGCACAATACCAGAGTGAAGACAGTGTCAGGCAGCTTCTCGTACTGAGGCCTTTTAGCCAGTTCTAGGCTGACTATTGAGGGCCATCACTGATAGACCATGCCATGTATGTCTACAAGATCAGTTTTCTAACCTGTACTGCAAAGACACTAGAACAATATTTTAAAAAAACCCAAATCCACATGCCTATTTTTTTTTCTAATTTTGAGAAGCATTTCTCTCTTCCAAATGGTCACATTTGCATGAAATTATACATAATTGTTTCCCTCACTTGTTTTAGAATTTCCCATTGCTAATAAATATTGCTGAGCAAGACAGGTTTCTGCCAAATTCTAACACTGAACACTGGCTGCACTGAACAGCAAATTTCTCTGTGGAAAACCACGACAAATTACTTCAGGTAGATGATTTAGATGAAGGCATTATAGGAATTCAGTTTAGATCCAGGGCAAACCTGAAGGACTTCATAAAGTGTGGCTGGCCTGGTTTCTTGTTTTGATTACAGATTTATTGCTTTTTTCCCAGACTACTCTTAGTTTTGTTTGTTTATGGAAATGAGTCCTTTTATTTTTACATGCGATTTTATTTCAGTGGTTCAGTAGCCACACCACTAGCTAATATGAAATACAGGTCCACAGGAGGGCTTGGCGAAGAAAAATATTCAAGTAATAAGTCCATTCGCACTTTTGGTGAATAATGGTTAGAAATCAAAACTCAAAGCACTGATATCCTGTGGTTACTGATATTGTGCAGAATACCCAAACAGAGTAAGAGAAAAAGAAAATAGGGGAAAAAATAAACTTGAAGTATTTGCATATGCCTGGCAAAGAACATAACATAATGGTTATTTCCCATTTAGAAATACAGATGTTTTCCCATAACAGTTTCTGAACTCATGGCAGCCCTGTATATTGACAATATTTGTTGTTGTTACATTCAGCATTTATATATATATGAGCACAGGAAAATAAATATATTTCATCCTACACTGGTGGAGAATATGCCTATTGCAACTGACCCAACTTGTTAGTGGAAACAGATGCTCTCTGTGCTGTATTCTCTATATTCACTAGGGTTAGCAATGTCAGAAGGGTGCAAATACGTGGGAGGGGGAGCTATTTATGGTAATACAAAAATAATTTCAAACCGTAAAATAGTAGCAGTAATAATAGGTAATACAAAACATAATTTCAAAAACTAAAATAATAGCAGTAATAATAGGTAATACAAAACATAATTTCGAAAACTAAAATAATACCAGTAATAATAATAAAAAATAGTAATAGTAATAATAGAAATTTAGTCTGGGTGTCGGTGAAAATATCTTGGTGTAGAGTATTCACCTACAGTTAGTTTCAGAAAATATATGTTCTGACACATTTTAAAAAGAGATAAGAGAAGGAAAGACATTGGCAAATACAAGATAGCAAATATTCAGTAAATACTACTTTGGGAAAAAAGTCTTTGTAGGAAGAAATCATTAGATCCGTTTCATCACTGAATTTCACTTTTCTAAAAATGAAAATCTATCAGAATGTTTTTCTGCAAATCCTGAAAGCAAGAGGCTACAAGAAATTAACATTTTTCAGATGTATTTTTGACACATGCATTCCAAACTGATGTAAGAAACTGTGGGAGATGGACTGGAACGTGACAGCTCCGGTGTAACTGTCAGGATCTAACCAAAAACTACAGAAGAAAACACTAATGGCTGTGAACCACATATCTCAGAACAGCTTTAACCAGTCTGCACTAATAACAGAGCAGCTACCCTCGGTGATGACACTGTGCTTAATTTATAGAGCATCTACCACATGTAATAGGTTACCACTATCACCTGCAATAGTGAAATCAAAACATCTAGGCTGACATAGACGGATTTGTATCCCCACCTCCTCACTTTATAAATAACAGCCAAAAGAGCTATAAGCAGCTGTCAACATGAATCTTATTCATCTGTCCAACAGCCAGCACTTTTCATGCCACTGAATATCTAAATGGGCAGGTTCTGCTCCTATGAAGCTTTTAAAAGAATTTAAAGAGGTTGTCATTCTGACACTTTAGATCAGAACATACCTGTTATTTATACTGTGTGCATTAGTGCTTGTGCCTGTGTGTGTATTTTAGCTGTATATAAACACAGGCTGACTTTTTACCTCACTCAGCTTTCCCCGAGTTTCTGTAAAGTGAATAGATTATTCACTTCTCCCAGGGAGACTTTGTGGGCCAGCTTCCCTCCACAGAAAAAAAAAAAAATTATGACCAACTTACAAACAAAGAAAATTGAGATTAAAGGAATAAATATTTATGGACCATAAACTAATGTCTTCTTCATTTGTATCAACACTTAGTTTGAAAGAGGTGGGACGGAGATGTTGTAACTTTATTTTAGTTATTCACATTTTAAAGAAATGGAAAGTGGGAAGACCAAGTTCTCCAATTATTAAGGTACCAATTCTATTTCTGCTGAAGTCAATGTAACTAGAAGTAAAAGCATAGAAGAGCATGAAGGCTCATTTAAAATGTGTAAAATGGTGTATTTACATTTTGAAGTTTATTTATTTATTTTTCTATGGAATAATTAATATGATCGGGAGTCCCAACATACCCAATACCTGATATGTAGTTAAGGATATAGCATTAATAATAGACTGGGGATATTTCAACAAATGGATTGCCACAATCTTTTCTGCTGTGTAAGGGAGTCAGTGGAAAACTCTTTCCTTCTTCTTTCCCCCAGCTGTGCTGGTTGTGACCAATGATTCCATTGTCTTTCAGGTGTTTTTCAATACCTCACAGAATAACACTCTCCTTAAATTTACCAGGCACTGAAGTGAGACTTCAGTGACAAGCCTGTGGTTTCCAGGGTCTTCCTTCTTGTTCTTCTTGAAATCAGGATAACATTGTCCAGCTTCCAGTCAGCTGGAACCTCTTGCTCTTCAGCAGCCAGACTGCTGAAAAATCACGAGAGGTTTTGTGATGACATCATCCAGTGTTTTGAGGATCCTCAGATGAATACCATCAGACACCATAGACTTTTAGGGATCCAGCTGTGGAAGACAGAGGCAAAAATTGCATTAAATACCTCTGCCTTGTCCATGTCCCTGATTTTGAGATGACCATCCTCATTCTATAATGGATTAAATGTTATTTTACCCTGCTTATTGTCATTATTGTATTTCAAAAACCTCTTTATTGTTCCCCACAGTTCTGCCAGCTTCAACTCGAGTTTTGGCCACATGAATTTTCTTCCTAAACTGTCAAGCAGCATCTCTCTATTCTTTCTATGTCACTAGACTTAGTTTCCAACAATTGATTCACATGGAATATGTACTGCTGCTGGACTTCTTGGATAGTTGAAACAAAAATAAAATCACCATATTTGCCTGTCAGCACAGCCAGCAAGCAATATCCTTACCCTCCAATACTTACAGAATCATCAGTGCAGCTCTCTTTTTGTGTCTGTATGTGCATGGCTAAATTACTTTATGTTTTTTCTTGCTCTGAGATATGAAATGTAGGATCCTATTTCATATGGTATGAGTACTTAATTGGCAGGCATAGAATTGTATTAGCTTTTTGGTAAATTTACCCGAAATTTTCCTCCGTAGTGGAGTTAACATTGTAAAGGAAATTTTAAGATAAGTTGCAGTCAGCCACGGTTTGTCTGATTACAGAACTATACTGATATGAACATGTCTGGGATCAAGAATTAAATACTAGACTCTAAGTAGCTGCGTGTCACAGGAACGCAGTGTAGATGTAGGATCTAAGGACAATCTTGTTCCCTTTGATAACATGAAGAAAGGATTGATGATTAGCTGTTTCAAGCCTTCACTTACCGTTGTTATTGTAGTGTAAAAATTAAGGTTATCTTCAAATAAGTATTTAAACCTTTTTAAAGTGTGATTAGTCATCCTTTGAACATAATGCAGTTAATCATTTGCTTAAAGATAGGCACATGCCCTAAACGCCTTGAAAAAAATGGGAAACTAATTAAATTGATTCAAAGTTTATTAGTTAAATAAATTGAACAGAATCACTTTAAAAAGCATTGATGATAGTAACAGGATGACTGATCGGCTCTGTGCTTGTCTACCAACTAAGACTCGGGCAGAAAATTATGTGCTGTGGATGGGGGTAAGACAAAGATGTTAGTCTGTTAGTCATGAAAGTGAACTCACCCCCATTCATACAATATTTCTTCCCCTTTTCTATGAGTCTCCATATGGCAGACTGACTATTTGGATACAGAGAAGCTCCACAGACTTTCTACTGCTCTTGAGAGTAGATGAGAGATCAATAAACTGCATGTCATGCATGACATCCAGGAGCAGAAAAGAGGTCTTGGTGCCTTTCACTTGTTACTGCATGCAGATTTTCATCATAGAGGAGAAATTGTAGGGGCATGTGTAGGATGAAAGTGTTAAAATAATATGACTAATGTTCAAGGCACAAGAATTGAGGGTTTTGAAGAGAGATGGCATAATCTGAAAGTGAGTGTGATGAAACAATCAGATGATTACATACAAAGAGGCAAGATATCTTCAGAATAGTTCTCAGTAGGGATGCTGAACCAACAACTTCTGGAATGATTTTCAGGTAGGATAAAAATGTGAGTGTGATGTAAACTTAAAAAGAACATCAGAAACACTTAAAAAATTGTAAAATCTGTTGTTACTATTCCAGATGACTACTGTGTTGGGTTTGCATTGCAAGATTCTGGTAAGGAGTCTACAGTTGTGGCTTCAGTGAGAAATTGCCAAAAGCTTCTGCAGCTCCAAAATGGATGCACTGCTAGCCAAGGCCAAGGTCATCAGCAACAGTGATAGATACAGCCCTGCAGACACCAAGGTTGGTGAAGAAGGAAGGGCAGAAGATACCCAAGACACAGAGCAGAGATTCCCCTGCAGACTATGGGGAAGACTCTGGTGAGACAGGCTGTCTTCCTGCAGCCCACTGATATCAATGGCAGAGCAGGTATTTACAGGCAGCCTGTGGAGGACTCCACACTGGAGTAGGTGGTTGTCCAAGGGAGGCAGTGACACTATGGGAATCCCATGCTGGAGCAGGNGAAGGGCAGAAGATACCCAAGACACAGAGCAGAGATTCCCCTGCAGACTATGGGGAAGACTCTGGTGAGACAGGCTGTCTTCCTGCAGCCCACTGATATCAATGGCAGAGCAGGTATTTACAGGCAGCCTGTGGAGGACTCCACACTGGAGTAGGTGGTTGTCCAAGGGAGGCAGTGACACTATGGGAATCCCATGCTGGAGCAGGCTCCTGGCAGGCCTGTGGACACATGAAGAGACCCCACATTGGAGCAGGGTAACTGGAAGGATTTGTGATCACCCGGGGGACCCACTCTGGAGCAGCCTGTTCCTGAAGAACTGCACCCTGTGGAAGGGACTCACTTTGGAGCACTTTGTGAAGAACTGCAGACCATGTGAAGGAGAACTTGAACTTCAAATTATAGAAATTCATGGAGAACTGACTTCTGTGAGAGGAATCTGCTGGAACATGGGTTGCGTGTAAGGAATCCTCCCGTTGAGGACAAAGAAGGAAAAGAAACAACATGTGATGAATAAACCACAATCCCCATTCCTCACCCCCCTGAACCAGTGGGAGAAGAGGAGGGAAAGAAAATTTGGGCTAAAATATAACCAGTAAGAAGGGAACAGTGGGCAGAAGTTATTTTCTAGATTTGGCTTTGGTTCTCATCCCCCTATTCTCATTTGGTTGGCAATAAATGAAGCTGATTTCTCTGCATTTTCCTCATGACAGCAAAAGATGAGGGATCTTTCCCTGTCCTTACCTCAACCCACAAGCCTTTAGTTATATTTAATTATATTGTCCAGCTGAGGAAGGCAGTGACACCATGATTTTGGTAGGCACTGGGTATCCAGCCAGGATCAAACCACTACAACCATATATGCAAATAAGTCATATTGTTACAGTTCTTTTAATTGTTCCCTGCTGAAAATTATCTAAAATCTGAAGGGAGCATGCAAGACTTTAAAATTTTCATAGAAACTATGAAATCCATTTTCTACTAACTTCACGGTTACCTTCTGCCAGATGGATTTTTCACTGTTACTGCACACATTGACAAGTGAGAACTTTGTCATTTCCTAAAAGTGCTGATGTGAGCCCTCCTACTCAGTCTGAAACCTGCGTGTGAAGTTGCTTTTCTTGCATCACTTGAATCAATTTCTTGCCTAACACAGCTGTGAAAAAGACAACATATATGAAATATACATTGCAATACAGTTAGTATTTAGCATTCCTATGACAACATTCTAAATTTCCATGTTTTTCTAGACTCTATTACAGTGAGTCAATGAACTGCCATTTCTTCTTAGAGGCAGAGAGCTCTCAGTGCCAGCATGCCCATAAGCCACCTAACAAGCTGGTATTCTTGGAATTCAGTGGGTATGTGGGAGTCCCCAGTTAAGATTGTTTACTCTGAGTTGTCTGAATAAGACAGCATAGGTTACCATATACTATACCCTCCACTTCCCAGATAAAATACTGAGGTATGATGCTGTGGACCAATAAAAGTAGTGTCAAGATGTGGATTACCTCCAATAAGGATGATTAAGAGAAGCTTTTACAACTCTTGAGGATTAAAGAATAACTTGACAGACCAGTGTACTGTACCTCCATCTGTATCCCCAGCAAGTACCTTTCCAATCACTTCATAGTCCAAAATGCACTTTGTACAGTAACATATTTAATTAAAATATTTCTATCTCAATCCAGCATTTAGTCAGCTGTGTTTCAACTATGTCTTCAAGAACCTACTAACTGTTATGTTCAGTTATATCTCTGAGATGATTATAGAAGTTGGAGAGATATTGTAAATACTGTTGCACATCCACTAGGAGTTTCCCCAGTCCATGCCAGAATAGATCTCAGTACAGTAAATTTTGGTGAAAAACTGTGCATTGCTCTAATTCAGTCAGACTTATCTCTTATTTTGTCAGCTTGTCAAGAAGATATCAGTAATATAATTTGACAATAAATAATTCAGATGGCTTAGCAGGAGACAAATGAGCTTGGTGGCACAATACATACAATGTTACTTACCTTAATATTTGATGTACAACATTTCAGTGATAATGCACACCACATCTAATGACTTTGCTGTAGTTCAGAGTGGAAAAGAAAAAAAAGTTTTCTGTCCTTTTTTTTTTTTTTAATGTATGGATATATGTGGTGTGTGTGTCCATGCATGTGTTAAACTTGTCTTTGTGTTAAGGGCCAAATAAATGGGAATAAAATGGGAATAAAAGTACTCCATGGGGAAGAACAGAAATTCTGCTTTCCAGTCTTGACTATCTCTCCCACAGGCTGCTGCCAGTCACTTCTGTCTACCTGTTCCAGTTCCTGCTGCAGTTCCTCCACAGGCCTCTTTCAGGTTCATCTCCATATTTCCGTATTATTTCTTTCTTTTCTGATCATGCCTTTTAATTTCTTATTGCTTGTGGACCAACTCCCACTTTTTCCATCTCTAATCTATAATTTTTTACAGTAACTATTGTCAGTCAATCATCATTTATGGACACTTAGGTTTTTTGAGTTAATTCTTTGACAGAAGACAAACCATAAAGGAAATACTAATTAAAAAAAACTTTTATGTAAAATATTTCAAGTAAACTGACTTCCCTAACAATAAAACTTTAGAATTGCTTTATGATTTTCTGTTTTTTATTAAATTCTAATGAACTTAATTGACATTCTGCTCTAAGGTTTATAATTTACACTGGAGCTTTACTGTTTTTAGATCCAAGGAACATAATTCAAGATTTCAAAGATAATTGTCTCAAAGCTGATAATTTTTATTTTTTGATATCTATTAATCAAAGCTAGTATCAAAAATTACAAGCTACGTCATAACTTGCTTATGTAGTGCATAACTGTATATGAATAACTATATTTTTATTTGGCTGAGAGTAACTTACTGTTTTTGGTTTTCTCTCAATACAACTCAACAGTGTTTTTGGAATTCCTTAATACTAAGGAAAACTAAAGAGTGGAATACAGTAAGTGACTGGCCCTGCATGCAGACTGAAAGATTTATTAGTCTGATTTCTGATGCAATTTCACTGAAGCCAAAACTCTCTTGAACTCCACCTGACTGTTGTGATGACAAAAGTTCCAGCTCTGTTTTGACCTGATGGATTCATCATGGTTTCATGCAGTTTGTAGCTCATGCCTTGGACAGCTGGAGAATAGAAGCTCCTGTAGATGGTTCCTATACTACCAGTTTAGCTTCTCTTTCCTTTTGGATTACTTCTTGTGGCTATGATCACATGCCTAAAATGTAATAAACATCATTTGTGAAACTTTGAGCAGGTTAAGTGTGGAGAGGTAAAACCGTTTACTCTATTTAACATTAACTTACAGTGATTTACCTATGTCATAGTTTATCTTTCATCTCCTCTGTTCTTACAACCCCAAAGACACAATTTGTGATATTCTACACCAAGAACCAACTAGGCTTTCCATGGCAGAAGTCTCAGCACAGACTCTGCTGTGCTGTGCTGAGAAGTGTCAGGGCTGGAACTGTCCTGTTGCTACTTAGTCCCATGAGTATAAATCTGGTTCCCTCCTGTAGTGTCAGAAAAAAAGAAAAAAACCAAAAAGACTAAAGTTTTTTGCTTCTATCTTTCCCCCATATTCATATTTTTCTGTGTTATAAAGTTTCATACAGCTTTTCTGTGAACAACTCTTCCAGTCAGGAACGTCTGTGTGTTCCCACAGGTGTTTTATGACCTCTTTACTGTTGATTAGTAGCTTCAGTAGCCCTCCTGCCACAGAACATACTTGAGTTCTGTTTTTACCACATTATCAAGTGTAATTATTCCCTTTTCAACCTAACTCTAAGAAAAGGAATGACCTCTCTTATGGCTCTTTGCATTTGTTTGAAATCAATTCCATTTTAATACTTCATGCTTTCCTCATCCATTTCCTTTGAGACATTTAGATGTTGGCTAGTCTCCTTGGTGGATTTCCAACTTTCAAATCCATATGTAGAGACATAAAGAGTACTGGCACTGAAACTGATGGAAGCTGGGAGCATTATAGGACTCCCATTAGGAACCTTTCAGCATTTCTAGGTTTCTAAAACAAAGTTTAGATCCCCTGCCTTTCAATGCTGACTTTAATCAATATAGATTAGTGGAAATCGAGTACCTATGCACCTTAATTCTAACAAGTCTTCATTAGGGACTGTATATTTCAGTCTAAGGTGAATTTGAACACTCACACAACTACTGTCTCGCAAGTCTATTTTGAGAATTGACAAAGTCATTGGGAAAAAAGTCATCAGAGTGGTACTGGTGTAAATACATATCTCATTGTCAGAATGTATTTTATAAAAAAGAAAATAAAATCATTCTCAAAATTCAAAAGGAGAGTATGAATTAATTAAGACAAAAATTTTGGCATATGAAGACTAATGGACCTGATAATAAGGACCATTGTGCATTTAACTGACATCTTGAAAAATAGGTCGCTTTGTCAAATTACAGGTTCTACCAGAGATTATCTTCCTAAGAATGCAGGCTGTGATTTACATTGCCAGCTTTTGTAACAAGATTTACCTAATCCAGAAATACACTGCTGACAAGTCAATCAAAAAAAAAAAAATATTTAAAGCACTTGCACTGGACCAAAGTAGACAGAAATAGAAATTTTATTTAAATACTTCAAAAGCAAAGTGGGTGAAATATCTAGTTCTTACTAGCAATTACTTCTCTACTGGTCAGTATCAAGGGGCAGAAATCTACAATGGTATCTGTGCTTGATTTTGGGTGAGAAGTGATCAGTAACCACTCTGATGAGCAGCAACATCAAAATCTTAAAAAAGGAAACACTAAGGGCAGTCAAGACACTGCCCCATTTGCCCAACAGCCTCCCCTTCTCTGAATGCATATTGAAATACTTCATCCAAGGCACAGAAACACAAAATTAATACGAAATCTAGCTATATTCAACATTCAGTGGAAGTCTCTAACTGCCAAAAAGTTGTTGAGTTCTCAATTTAATAAACACTTTATCTTTGATTTATCTTGACAATTTTTGCATACATTATTGCATAAACATTTCATATCTGCTCTATCTGTCACTTCTGTGCATGCAGGAATGCTGTTTAAAAGCATAAGTGGCAATGGGAAGAGAATCAGAACAAATCTCAGAGACTCAGATGCTATAGAATTCCAGGGATTCCATTTATATTCCATACAGGGGTAACATTGAAACTATTTCTAGTGAATATCTTCTCATAAATTCCCTAACCAGAAACTACTTACATTTTATACTTAAGAAACATTTCTTTGTAAACCTGTAGGACATCCAAAGCAGTGACACGTTTCAAAAGGTCTTCTACTTCTGTGCATTGCATTTACTAAAGCAGAAAAAAAAGAGGAAGAAACAATGGGCATTTCAAACTTAGAATATTTTTATAAAGCAAATCCTATTTACACAGATCGCCAACCAGCTTTGGAAACTGAAGCAACCTTATCATACTGCCGCTTGCTGATAGACTTACTGTTTTTATTTTCTGCTTGTGATGACACAATACTATTACTAGGTTTTCTGGTAGCAATCCCTGCATGCCAAAGTTTTGCTGTGTTTTTGTTTGTTTTTTATTTCCTTGAAGGACAATCTTTTTCTATGAAAATATGACACTGTCTGTCATAAAAATATTTACAATAATTAATAAATCCACCACAGTAAAATGAAAACCTTCTGAGAAGTTTTAATAAAGTGCCTTACTTTGTTTATTTGTTTGCTTCATAAAATCATGCAATATCACAGTATTTCAGAATCAGTTTAATGTTGATAATGGCTTCCTCAAAAACATGTACCAAACTAGTTTTCAAATGAAGAAAGAACAAAACAACTAATAAATTATAATTACCTACCAATAGATGAGGCCTGAGTGACATGTGCAGAAAAGTAATAGAAAATTTGAAGTACTTGAATTTATTAAATTATCCAAACAATTAAAACAGATCTGTTGATATGTAACAAGAAAAATTTATTTAAAATTAAGATCTCAAAAAACCTATTGAGACTTACAAGAGATTACCATTGAATCAGGATTTTATCTATAAAATATAAACATTCAAGATGCTCTCCACAGTTCACAAAAAGAAGAGTTCCTGTTGAACATGGTTGCAAAAAAAGAAAAAAAATTGGTTTCACTGCATTAGATTTGTCTTCTCAGGGTAATGAAAAAAATTTCAGTAGACTTAGATTGTAGTAATTACTTTTAATTTTTTAATCTCGATTATGTTATTTTCTTTTTTCATTTTGTAAATAAGGGTACACTAGAATTATTAAAAAAACTTTAAACAGTTGCCTTCTTCTTAAAAAAAAAAAAAAAAAAAAGAGACCAAAAATTAATGAGAAGCTAATATTTTACCTTAAATAAAATAAGTGTTTGTAAGTTTCTACAACAAACTTGTGTCATGTAAACCATGAAATTAAATCATCGATAAACAAAGAAAAGGTTATCAAAAGCCACTGTGTATATTCAATTGTACGTGCGCCAGTTCTCACGTGAATTACACCAATTCTAGAACATTCCAGGCACTTTTTTGGACTCCATCGCTTATTGCTAACTTAGTCTTGAAATAAAAAGATAATGAGATTCCAACTTTTGCCAATACAATGCAATGTACATTTGAAGAAGAAAGAAAATGCAGCCATGGTTTACATTCCTCAAAGGAGCAAAGTAGAATTCGACCTTTAAATTAAACTATGAAAAGAAACAACAATGATTAATTTCTCAACTTTTCTCTCTTCCTTTCTAGAGTTTTTCTTCATTTCATTTAAATTCTTTTGAGTCCTTTTCCATATTTTGTAGACTTTTCTACAGAATAAAAGTTCAAATGTATTTCATAATTTCCTCTTTCAAGTCTCTGAACCTCTAGGTGGGTGTTGGGAGACTGATGTTCCTCTCACTGTAAGCAAAGAGCAAACTAAGGAGCATTTCATGAAGCTGAATAGCCACAAGTCTAGGGGCCTGATGAGATGCACCCCAAAGCAAATGGCTGATGTTGTCTCCAAGCCATTATTGTTTCCACTGTCCTTCATATTTGAAAGGTCATGGTGGTCAGGTGATGTCCCTGGAGACTGAGAAAAGGGAGCTATCATTCCTATTTTACAAAGGGGATGAAGTAACATCCTGTGAACTACAGACTAGAAGACTCACTTCTGTGCCTGAGAAAGTCATGGAGCAGATCCTCATGAAAACAATGCTAAGGCTCATTTAAGACAAGGAGGTGATCCAAGACCTCCAACACAGCTTAACTAAGGGCAAACCATGCCTGTCCAACGTGGTGTCCTGCTGTTATGGAGTGGCAGTCCATAACACTAGTCAACAAGGAAAGATGACACATGTCATCTACTTAGACTTCAGTAAGGCTTTCAACATGGTCCCATGCAGCATCCTTATTTCCAAATTAAAAAGACATGGATCTGAAGGGTGGACTATTCAGTGGCTCTTGAATTGGATGAACAAATGGATGCAACCAGAGACTTGTGTCTAGGTGGAGGCTGGTGACGTGATGCCCCCCAGGGCTCTGTCTTGGCACTGATGCTCTTTAATATCCTTAACAATGACACTGAGATCAAGAAAAACAACCACATTAGAGGCTGAAGCACAAGAAAGGTGGCCAGCAAGCCAAGGGAGGAAGTTGTCCCCCTCTACTCTGCCCTTGTAAGACCCCACCTGGAGTATTCTGTCCATTACTGTATTTCTCACTTGCTATTTTATCAATTTATTACATCCTTTCAAAATCCTAACAGCTTGTGTGCATGGGAAAACTGTGTTTCATGAAGTATTACTTTTGTTTTGACATTTTCTCTACTAGCAGTATAATGATCAACAGAAACAAACATTTTTTTATATATTTCCATTTCCACTGGAGATGATTAAAAACTAATTGTCTGTCATTTTGTGTAACTGTGGTTTTATGTGTTGAAAATGTTCATGTCAACATAAAAAATGGTTTTGATAAAAGCGTAATATTTTTGAAACATAGAGTGATCAAAAGTGAAGACGGAAAGAAAAAGAAATTTAAAACAGCAATGCAATTTTATATGAATATTTGACTAGAAAGTTTTCCAATTTAGTCTGAGTGTCACCTTATCTCAGAACTAGTTCACAAGCATTTCGATTAGAGTGGCTGACCTAGGCTCATTAGTTATGAAGAAAATTCAAACAGTTCAGAAGTTGGATGCTTCAGTAAGTTAACTAAATCACTTGAGACAGGGACATGCAGGTAGTATTCTCCTGAGTAAAGAGCATTTTTGAGCCTGTCAGAAGCCTTTTTCCTGCCAAAATAGCAGGAAAATAGTAGCTTATTCTATTTTTTTTAATGTAATAAAAACTATATGCTGGACACAATGGCATGCTAAAAGAGTGTTACTCAAAACACCGAAACAGAAAAAGGATGTCAGGTGTTAGCATTTCTATTTTAAAGAAATATTTTCATGGGGAAGCAGTAATTTTAAGATAAAAAGACTGGAAAAACAGAAAAACAAAGTACATTCTAAAATTTTCACTTTCCTCACACTGTGCTTGGAAAATATTCCATTGAAATTCTAGAATCAAATACTACAGTGTGCATACACACAGCTTTTGTGGACTTTTAGGAATAGAAGAGAGGTTGTGTACAACTTTAATACAGATGAACCTTTAAATTTTGGATCCAGTGAAATGTCTGTAGTTCATAATATGTTATCTATTAAAAATGGATGAATAAAACCCCAAACATATTCAGAATTTGCTTCACCCAGTGTTTGCCGAGAGCTGTTCTGGAAGTGTCATATGAAGCCCACAAAATGATTTTGTGAAAGGTTCATAACCAAATCCATCCATGTATACTTCCCCATGGGCAACTAACTAACTATCAACTACGTGTGGACAGAATAAAACTAGCAAACAAATATTCAAAGTTATGCCTAAATTTGGAGCAGTTCTGTGTGAAAGCTGGTCCTGTAAATGAAGAATACAATGGTTTGGGAAACCACTGTCAGTGGTTACTACACAGTGAGGTGGCATCCTCATATATATACATATATCAATCATATAATTTAAAAATGTAGAATAAACAGTTCTCTAATTCCCTCTCCTGACTCTAATAATCTTTCAGCTATACTGCCTAGCTTAAGCAGATGTATCAAGGTCCAAGTTCTGTTCTATTTAGTCCTTTGCCCTCTTGAATAAAGAGGTAATCATGTTTTGTCTCAGCAGTAAGGCTAATTTATACAGAAAATTATTTCAGAAATTCTTGAGTGAAAATTAAAAGAAACCAACAGAAGATCAGGGAATGCAAAGGCATTTAAACTGAATTTTAATACCTGAGTAATCTGGTCCTGTTTCAGTAGCTAATGTACAGTTCTATAGCAAAATATCTGGGTGTAATTTAGAAACGAACATGAGTTATGTCTTTTAAATAGAAAGAAGATTCCCAGCTACAACGGCAGTTGTCTGCAACTTTACTTTTGATATTATTCCTCTGAGTCTGCAGCAGTGTAAATTTTGTCACTGAAAAACAATGACAGCTAAAAGAATCCAGACCAAGTTTCATCTCTAGTTTGTTTTCCTCTATTTTTGGCATTCCAGTTTACCCTTCAAAAAACAAGTGATATCTCTGTTGGGGAAATAGTGTTTTGTCCTTCCTTTTAACCTTTATAAAGTTTTCCTTAGGGTAAATGTAGCAATCCTTTTCCTCAAAATAAGATATTTAGTTGAGAAAATAATTTATTTAATGAAGGGGGAGTGTTCTTTTTCTTCATAGGCAGGAACCAGATCTTAGTTGAATTCTGTGTTGATCATTAAGTGACTAAGGTATTACAATTTGTATATTATGCAGCTTGACATGCCCCTGCTTTTTGTTGGCCAGGTGCTTCTTAAATTATAACAAAGAGTAATGTTTGTTGTGGTGAGAATTTGGTGATGTGAATATATTGGGAGGCATGTAGTTGGTTGATGTAGTCCAAGTTGACCCACTCTGTGTGGGTGCAGTCTCGTCTCAAGTTTTGGGTGCCTCAGTAGAAGGACATAAAGCTATTAGAGAGCATCCAAAGTAGGGCTACCAAGATGGTGAAGGGTCTTGAGGGGAATCCATACAAGGAGAGCTGAAGTCAACTTGGTCTCTTCAGCTTGGAGGAGACTGAGGAGAGGCCTCACTGCAGTCCACAACTTCCTCATGAGGGGAAGATGAGGGGTAGACACTGTCTCTGAGGTGACCAGTGACAGGACCCAAGGGAATGGCCTGAAGCTGTGTCAGGGAAAGTTTAGGTTGGATATTAGGAAAAGCATTTTACCCAGAGGATGGTTGGGCATTGGAACAGGCTCCTCAGGAAAGTGGTCATAGCAGCAAGCCTGACAGAGTTCGAGAAATGTTTGGACAACACTCTCAGGCACATGGTGTGACTCTTGGGGTGTCTTATGCACAACCGGGAGTTGGACTCTGTGGTCCTTGTGGGCTCCTGCCAACCCAAGATATTCTATGACCTTATGATTCTAAGAGGTCATCTATTTAACACAGAGCCACCCATTGAAAGACCTGACTCAGAAAACATTCCTCGAGTATATAAAGATAAAAGTAGATTGCCATAAAATAAATGTCCTTTCATCCTTCTCATAAAATTATACTGCTTTCTCTTCCTTTTTTCCTTTCTCTTTTATGTCTATCACACAGGCAAGAATTATCCCAACATATAGGAAAAAAAATCAAATTTGGGATTTCAGATCCTACAGCAACCCTGGAATCCCAAAACCATATGATATTGTTTGGTGGTGCACTTTTTTGAGGTTTCAATACATCATGGTAGCAGCATTCCAGGACCACCAGCTTGCTAGCAAATGTTGGCAGTTAAAGCTGCTCCACTCAAACTATAAAGTAAATTTGCTTTGGGATGATGATATTTTGATTTCCTTTACATATTTAATCTATGAATTGGTACTACAAAACTGCATGGGGTGTTTAAATTTTAAAGCATACTACATTAATCTTTCAAAAAATTTCATTAACTTGCATACTGTAAATTAATACTTTCATACAGTATAAAATACTGCAATGAAATGGACTTTCAGCACATGGTGTAGTGTCCTGCAGAGTATCAGCAGTAGGAAGTGTATCCTTAACGGCACATACATTAAATTTATAGGATTGCAGTATTTGCTTTGAAAATTTAGTCTCTATATCTGTCTGTCAACCTTTCAACTAGAGCAATACAATTTCTATAGATGCTGCTCTTTGTTGTGTTTTAGAAAGACAAGAACTATGCAGATGTAGGTTTCCAGAAGTATTTCAGTGAGTCTCTGTTTCTATTCCATTTAAGGACTGCAGTGTCTGTTGGTAAGTATCTATTCTGTGTGCCATTATAAAATCTACTTTAATCCTAACATTTTACCATACATTTAATTGCTATTTCATTTAGGGTAATTCCCTACAGAAAAGGGCTATAAAATTTAACAGGCAATGATAACTCTCTTAGTTTCAGTTAACCAAGACATGAAATTTGAATTTAATTCATGCTATATAGTTAATTGTCCTTGAAAGTGAAGAAAAAAAGGCAAGTCACTGGGAAAAATATTTTAAGATAAAACGACTTCATTGTATTTCACATGTGGGAAATAGCAGTCTGTAAAACAATCAGTGTAGGTCATTCCTCCTGCATAGCTTTGCCTAGACAGGAAAGTCATGATTCAATTACAACACAAGGAGCTTTCTATAGGAGGTAGGAGCAGGGACAGTGTATAAAAGAAGAATTTAAATTCAGGTCATGTGGTGATGGCATGGGGAAAGTCAAAATTCAACCTGAATTTAAACTTCCAAGTGACAATGTGGGCAGCAAGAAGACCTTCTACCATTGTATTATTTCAAATATCTAAGGAAAATGGAAGCCCAGTGCTCAGGGAGGATGGTGATTTAGTGGCTGTGGACACAGACTAGATTGAGGTACACAGTGCCTTCCTTGACTAAGCTTTTGCAGACAAGATCTCACAGGTACCTGTGACCAAAGGCAGAAATGAAGGAGGAGGATGACCAGATGTGGAAGAGAATTGAATCAGGTGTTACTGGAGAGATTTCATCCTATGCAAGACCCCCATGGTTAACTCCAAGAAGTATGGCCAACGTATTTACAAGGTCTCAATCTATCATCTTCTAAAGTATTTGAATATTGGAGAAGCCACTAACAAATGAAAAGGCAAATCCTGTATCCCTTCTCAAAATGATACAACAGGGTGATTCAGGAAACAAGAATTTCATCAGTCTCATTGTAGTCTTTGGGAAAATCTCAGAGCAACTATCATTCAGACATCATTCTTGTTCTTCAGCAAGAAACAAAATATCTTGGAAGGGTTATTTTTAAAGAGAAATTATAATAGCACTAAAATTTTTTTGTTCCCACTAAAATGACAGATTACTTTCCCATAGCTGTTATTGGCACACTGAGGAGGACACCAAAATAAAATTATTTAATCATTTTACTTATAAACTTGAAAGATGTTTGTGTTTTTTGGTGCCACAAACATCTTACTAGTCACTTGCTTCATTAGAGAGGAGCAGATGGATTCACCCCTTGGGAGGTCCTTGACTCTTAAAATAATCACTGAAATTTTTCAAGGAATTTTTTTTACCCAAATGCAATTCCAAAATTTTGGATCATGTAAATAAATAAAATTATGAAATCCTCTACTTTCTTTAAATGAATAAATAAATAAATTTGTTTTACTTTCAATTTACCCTGAACTTAGTGCATAACAAATAGGCAAAACAAAGTCAGAATATTTGATTTAGTCAATTGGTTTTTCTCCAACTAAAGTTAGTTTTTTGTTTTTTTTTTTTGCTTTCATGTTTGTTTTTACCCACTGTGTAAAAAATTGAATTTAAACAACAGCTTTATCTTTTTCTTACAAGAAGCTTCGTTTCTGCCTGTGTTGTAATTTTTGGTAAAATTTTTTTAAAAATTTAAATACATCTCACAGGTTAGGTTTAATACTCCTTAACTGCTCTTCTCATGAACTACAGCCTTCTTTTCATCAGATTAAAATTTAAAAAAAAATCAATATCCTTTTTTAAACAGTTGTAACAAAATAAAACAAGAAATGCTTGCTGCAAAAAAGGCTGAAAATATATGAAAAATACAAGTAACAAAGACTCTTCTATCAGTTCTATTTTTTCAATGCCCTTGAAGAATTTATCCCATTTATTGGCTTTACACTTGATCAATGCATCAAAACTAAACATCATTAATGTACTATGACAGTTAATTCCACACCACTTTGTTTTTCCTCCTTTGACCTTATCAAAGCTTCTGGCTTCTTCTGTGATGTTCAAACATACAAGAAAATATATCAGTGTACAACAGAACAGGCAAGGTTTCACGCAGACACTCCTACAGCTATCCCACTTGCAGCTCAGAAATTACACTGTTTTGCCTACTCCCTCTGTATTCCTGCTTGCTTCATTAGTGACAGTGAACAGTTGTCACATTCTCTGTACAGCAGCTTTCACATGGATGGAACAATAGAGCTTTAACCACCGATAAATAACTTCAGAGATTAAACCAAGCTGCAAGCAGCACAAGCCCATTGAATGAGTCGATAGCATGAATATAATGAGATTTTGTGTAACAGTTATAGGTCAGAGAATGACAGCCATGAGAATAATTTTAAAACCATGAGAGTTGAAGTAATAGCTTTTCTTGGATGGGGGAAAATCGTTTGGTGTTTTATAAGGCAGTAACAGCATTTTAACACCGATTTACAAGCATTTGATGTGTCCTGCATATTTTCCAAATTAATTGAATTTATAATGCCAAATTATAGCACAAATTTAATTTTAAACAGTTGTAAGAAAAGACACAGACTTAGAAATTATTAAGCACATGAGAATAATATTGTCTGGACAGTTTCACACCATGTCAGGTTTTTAATATTGGGTTGAGACCCCAAGAATTAAGATACTTGTAATTCATCAGTGACAAAACTAGACAAGAAGATTGGTACCAGATGCCTTCTGATCAGAGAGAAAAAAAAACTGTTCCACTAGAAGAGCTTCAGTAAGGAACTTGCTCTTCAGATTTGAGAGCTGTGACAAAGCTCTCCAAGCATGAGAGCTCACTGCTATTAACCTGGTTGGCCTGGAACAAGCAGGAACTGATAAGCCACTGATAAAAAATGTCAAGCTGCTCCAGTCAGGGGAGGTAAATCAATTGCAATGATTATACAGAAATCATGTTTTGAACAATGTCGTGTTATTTCATTGCATGCCTGTGATAGTATGAGGAAAAGAAATCAGTGAAGGCTGAGTAGATCTGAGAAGCATGGAATAAATCTCTAAAGAGCACACCTTAATTCTCACCATTCTGTGGACATCTAAAAGAACTACAGATGAGTGAAAACTCGTATGAAATGGAAAGGCCTGACATTTTTCTGCATATAAGCTTTTCATTAGCTAATAGCATGGGTGTTTGGTGAAGTGTAAAAAGCAGGGAAAGAATATCCCTAGAATTAGTAGAAATTCAGTGCTCCTATCTAATTGTTTCTCTGTTATTTTCAATCAAAAATTTGTTTAAGATCAGTAGATTTCAGGAAATTTTCCTGCTTCATTCCCCTTTCTGTTCCTCTGTGTTGCCCCTAAATTATGTAGATCACCTTTCAGACACTGCATATCACTCAGGGGAATTCCTCTTTTCTCTTAGGGGTGTAAATCTTCCCAGCTCATTCGGGTTGAGAAAAAAATTATTTTCCATTGAGATATTTTCATTTAGCTTTACATGGAAACTGGAGCCTATGTGTGAAAGGATTGTATTACACAAACTTATAATTCTGGAAAAATGGTGTATCTTCTATGGGATTCCTCTGCGATATAAGACAATTCATGTAAAAATTTTTTGACGGTTGCCCACTATTTATTTTGAGATTCCTGCAGAATAACTTGCAGATATGCACTGTATTGTTTTCTTTGGTGCTGATCACTGCAAACTGTGCTCTAAACACAACGTATTGGATAACTACTGAATCATTACTACAGATGATTTGTGTTCAAAATTATTAGGAACTTTTAGCAATTTGAGGTTTAAACTTTTCTTTGATATAATTCTTCTGTTATAGAAAATATGAAGAACAACTCTTCACCTTGTATGGGTGTTTTGAAGATGATTTCTGGAGAGTAATAAGAGCATTGGTGTTGAAGCACCTGAGGAAGAGTCGTTATAAAATAAACCAAGCCAACATCACAAAACCTCAGACCCTGTTATGTTGTATTTTGTGGTTGTTTATATAAAGCAAAGTAATTTGTGAAAAGGACATGAAGGGAATGATCATAAGTCCTGAAAAATAATTTCTCTGTGAATGATAGAATGATATTACTATGAAAGTGACAATAAAAATATATCATTATCATGAAAGTATTTGCAAACAAATACATGGAATTACGTTGAGTTTTCTCTTACTTTTGAGCTCTTGGTTGTCAGCATTCTAACAACTTACTTTTCTTTTTAAATCTATATTAGCAGATATCTGAAATTATGTGTCAAAGCAATGCAGAAAATATTAGAGTCATTGTTTTCATAGATGGGTTATTATTTCTAGCAATTCATAAAAGGTGTTTCCATTGTTTAGTATTCTTTATACCTTTATGCAAGATTTCAAACAAAAATAAAGTTTACTTATAAAGTAGAAATACACAGATAAGCCTTAAATCAAGTCACCTCCTCCAAGCACTAGGCTTAATTTTACATGCTTGGCTATTCAGGTATCCAAAGGATAGTTTAATATTCATTCGGGGATAATTTATTCAGTTACACATAAACTTAATGAGCAGTAAACTAAAATCACTGTATGGACTGTTAACAGACATTTGAGGTAGAAGAATAAAGCAATGAAGCAAATCAAACTGATAATCTGTGTCAAGTCCAGTTCCTTAAAATGACAAAAAAGACAAAGTGGTTTTGACAAAACATTTGAAATACCAAGTCTGTCATCACTATTCCTAATGTGCCATGTGTAGTCATTACAAAAAGGCAGAAGTAATCTCTGTACTTAGATTCTAAATCTAGCAGAGCAGTTACTCCTAAGTACAGGCATGAATGGCTTATCACAGAATAACTTAATTGTTGATATTAGAAGGGACCTCCAAAAATCGCCTGGTCCAATACCTCTACTCAAGAAGGACCATTTACAACCAGTTGCCCAGGTACATTTCCAGATTTCTTTCAAATATGTTCAAAGTAGGAGATTCCACAAACTCCCAAGGCAATCTGTTCCAGTGTTTGGTCACTCTCACATTAAGAAAGCAGACCCAAAAATAATGTTATATTATAAAATTATAAAAATACTGTTATGTATAAAAATACTGAAACACAATATAAAAAATAGTTCCCAAACATAAAATCAGAAAGACAGTGAAGATATGTAATAAAATAATGTTTTCTACAATTTTACATTTACATCCATATATATGCGAAATTATGAGCAAAACTGCACAAATTCAAGAGCATAGCTTGTACCATGGTGCTGAAATAGATGAGATTATTGTTACGAACATGAAGAAATCAGAGAAATTCAATGGCAAAAAATGTGACATAAGAATAAGAGAATGGCCCACACTGAGAAAAAGTAGTTGTCTTATTCAAATAGATGAGGATATTCTAAACTGAAAAAGTCTAAAGAAATCTGATGAGTCTACGAAATCTGATGAGTCTACAAAATCTGAAAAAAGAATTATAGACTCGAGCTATACTAAGGAACCTACACAGTGATTAACAAGGCAGAGAGCCTCTGTGACTGTTTGGACACTTAGGTACTGGAACAAACTGCCATGGGAGAACATGAAATCATCTGTGTAGGGCATAATAAAACCTAAACAGAATCCCACATATTACTGAGAGGTGCAGAATGAATTTTTTCCCAGATAAAAAAATGAGACAGTGACCATTCAGGGATTTTTACTGCAAAATTATTCTATGTGCTCTACACAGCTCTCTTCCTCACCCTCAAAACAAGCAACTACACAAATGAGCCACTTCATTTCGAGCTTGGTTCACATTTTAAAAGGACGTTTGTTTTTCAGAAGCTTTGATTATTGTTGTTCCAGAATTTTCAGTACATATTTTGTGGCTTATATAACCAGATGGCAAAGTGAGATGCAAAACGTTGCTCTTTTTTTCCATGAGATCATGCTGACAACAGAATTATTCCAGAAAATAAGTTATTAAAAAAGGGAAAATGTGAATACATCATTGTTTTTAGTAGGTATATAATTTTACTGTAAACATTTTAAAGTATTTTTCATTAACAACTGAAAAAATAAATCTCTTTCATTTTTTTAAATTTGTGGATATATAGCAATATAAAAGTATAAAAATAACACTTAAGAAAATGTACATAAAAGATAGAGAAAGAAAGGTAAGAGTAGGAAGATATCACCACCTGTGGATCCAGAGGCAAAATTTGATAGTTGCAATTTCGAGTCCTTTGGTTGAAGTGATGGTTGCTGCCTTGATCCACTGGGGTGGGGGAAAGCCCATGAAACACAAATTTTAGTGGGTTAATATTAGCTCAGGTTCAGGTGGAATGCCCAGGGACCTCTCCTGTGGGGGGTGGGGGTTTGCAACACTGTGGATCATGCACAGTCCTCTGGTGGAAGGCCTCAAAAATTATTCTGGGACACTTTGAAGGGGAGGTCTTTGATGGTTTATGGCCCCTCTAAGACATGATAGATGCCTCTCACGTCATCTTATTTGAGCCAGTTAGGCACCATCAGAAGAGATGAATGCCTCCAGACCTACATGCGCATGTTTGGATGCCTTTCCTGAGGAGTTTTCACACCTGAGCCAGTTGTGTAAGGGAGGACATTGAAATGATAAAAAGCTCTACCCCACCTCACAGGATCCTCACTCTTTATAGGCTTATTCCCTTTTCTGGCTCAAACCCCAGCTTGCAGCTTCCAGAGGTGCCCCTGAGCTGTTACCTCACACACTGTCATCAAAGCACCTGCTGCTTTTGCAAATAGCCAATTGTTTGAATCATTAACCATTAACAATTCAGTCTCTTACAACCTCCACTTTTCAAATTTACTAATTTCTGGTAAGTGGGTTTTTTAAAGCACCCAAACTTGATATTCCTTTCCTCTCAGACAAAATGGAACAAGAGTTCAGTTGCTGATCTTAACAGTGTAGCCAGTCATCGCAAACTAGATAATATTAATATTTATCACCATTAAATAGAATGCCACTTTGAGAAATTGTGTCCACATTTTTCTTAACATGTAACATGTTCCTTGGATTTTTCTTTTCAGAAGCATCATTGTAATACTTCCTATGTTGTTGAATGAATAAAGTTTCTGTGAGCTGCAAAAAGGCAAATGGCATTTGACTATCTACTCTTTTTTTTTCCTGAAGTTTCCTTTCTAACTTTATTCATCTCTACCCAAAGAGGAAAACAGAGTTTTCAAAAAAAAAAACCCGTCAAACCTTCCATAATTTTTCTGTTTTTCTGACTTTTACTGAAATCTGTCCTTCTTTCCTTTCTCTCAAATACACTGCACTTCCTTATTGATCAAATAACACCTACAAAATGATGCGAAAAAATTAAGACTTACTAAAGAAGAGACAAAGTACAAGGAATTAGATGAAATATAGAAGCTGAAAAAGAAGATAAAAGTTAACAAGAGATATGTGGTGAACAACATAAATCACACAGAAAGTAGGAAAGAAGATGCATTAAGGAAAAGAGGATTTTGAAATAAGGCAATGGGATAGGTCATAGGACGTATGAGTGATTTACACACCTAGGATTCTTAATGGAATGAAGACACCAAGGTGGTGGAGCTGCAACCGGAAAGAAACAACTGCTATCTAATTTGATCCTTCCAGGAAATTATTCAGAAGTTGTTAGTTGTCATCCTGGGGAGCCTGTGAGTCTGGCCAGTACAATGTGAGGGAAATATAAAACACATGTTTTACAGTGATGCTTGAATTGGAAGCTATATTTTTTCCTTGTGATGTCCTTTTCCACTTCTCAATTTTATTCTTTTCACAAAATATTTAGTGTGAGAAAGTTTTGGGAACAAGAAAGGAGGACTTGGGTTATTGCTTTTTTAGTGACCAAAATTAAAGTGAAGCTTCATTATACACTAGACTAAAATATTAATGATGGAACATACTCCACATTAGTATTTTAAAAAGAATAATATTTGCCAAATCATAATATAAAAACAACTATAAAATAATAAGGATTTTAAAATTAATTCTGAAGACCTTAAAACTTATGGCGATTTAGATATTCAACAGCATCAGGTCTGCAGGGGATGCTCATGGGTTCATATGACTTTCCAGAGAAGCTGCTTTTACTTCCAGACAGACTTCCAGCTTTGTCTCCACATAAAGTACATGGTCAGAAATGACAACTTAAGAGTTTGTGCCATCAGATCTGATGGCAGTTCTCATCCAACTGGTTTAGAGGTGACTTTCTAAGAATGCACAATGTACGTGGTGATGCCTTGGCTGTCTTTCTCCATCTGGGAGCTTCCAGGAAAGCCCTTTCACTAGTGTCTCCCACGCAATAGTTCTCTGATTGCATTTTGGGGATTTTATTTGTTTGGGAGTTGTTTTGTTTTGTTTTGTGGGGTTTTTTTTGTGTGGTTTTGTTGTTTTTGTTGTTGTGGTTGTTTTGTTTCATTTTGTTTTGTTTCATTTTTGTTGGGGTTTTTTTGTGTTTGTGTGTGTGTTTTGTTTTTTCTTTTTGGCACAGGTGAATTCCAAGCAGCAATTTAACCAGCTCTGGACTCCTTGCTTTTAATCATCCAGTTTAATCATCCAGTTTAATCATCCAATACCTGTATATTCTTTTCCTACCTCAGATTACAGAATCTCTTGAAAGTCTGACAAACTTACATGTGTATCTTTCTGGGAAGAAAGCAGAATTATTAATATGTGGCTGTGTTTTAGATCAAAAATACATAATGTTTGACAATTGTGTGCAGGGAAATTGCTTGTTTATAACTTAGTGTAACTTGAAGACCGTAAAAGAACTGCATTGATATTGCATGTATACTTTCATTTTTAGTAGAGGTGGTATTTTCCTTGATAAAGAATGAATGCTGGTGTACTAAAGTGAAACAACTTATGTTGTGGACTTACATTCAAAAGAGAAGCAAGCTTAAAATTCCCAGTGTTAGGATTAATTTTCTTTAGAACAAAGTTTCTGTTTCCAAACAGTTATGTTTGGCAGAAGACTGGGACCTCCTCCCCCTTTTTTCATTCCTATTCATATTTCCAACTGATCAGTGAATAACCTCTTAGGACCTTAAATGCTGCAGTTGTGTACCTTAGACATCCATGGAGGTATAGAAAAGGATCCAGGTCAATGAACATGGAAAAAGTCTAGACAAAAACACAGAACAATATAGACAGAAGTAAGAAAATGACAACAAAAAAATCTTATCTATATTTATATTCATGGTATATATATTGATACATAATACCATATGCATATCAGTTATACAGCTATTTTCCACCAACTCACAGTTTAGAAAAAAGTTATTTTAAAAGCTGATAATATTTTATTGTCTTTTATTAGTAACATTGAAATTATTTCCGAAGCATCCTAAGGATCTGATATAAATGAGGTGAGCAGATTTTAGGTGTCTAACCTGCTTGAATGCACATCTAAACAACATATTAGAAGACTATTTTCGGGCACATAGTTGTTTTTTAAATATGATGCTTAAAGAAGGACACAATATACAACAGTGTCTTTAGAAAGAGATAATGAGTAGAAGAATATTATGAATTGCTATGCCCTAATAATGTTGTCATTGTCGAATTTAATCGATTCCGTTATTTTGGTGGTTTAGAGTCTTTTTTGCCCTCCTGGATGTTTCGGGGCAGACACATGAAAGAGACAGAGGCTTCAGACTTCAGTTTCTCCAAGGTCAATCACTTTGTTTATTATTCCTTATCTCATAGTTCTCTCTGTGCCCAGCGAGGTCTGTCTTGAACCCCCGCCATAGCACCACTCTCCGTCCCCCGAGAGGTGGACGCCTTTTATACAGATTATTACGAACATATTGTTTACCATTTCTTACCAATGTCCACCATCCACATCAAACAGATCATACCCACTTGGCCCAATCATTCCAAGCCACATTGTGCTAACGTCACATCAGAAAATGGAGGTGAAGAAGAAGAAGAAAAACCTAGGGAACTGCCCCAAAATCTCCATCTTGTCTACATTTACTTCTATTATAGAAAACCTAAAACTACATATTTCTCACTCAGTGATAAGCTAAACTACTGTGTGTCACACTCTTGAGATTTGTAATTCATCCCTGCTTTGTGTCATGGTCTGTGACCCCCATGGACAGGGGTAAAAACTCCCCTGTTCACCCCCCTGGACAGGGTTGTAAACACCCTGTACTGGGGTAAATTCTTCTTGTTCAGTTCCCAGACTGTCTGGTCAGGGTCTCCTGAGCTTCCAGGGCAGCCAAAGAGATGCCCTAGGTTCCGACAGTCATGAGATAATAAAAGCATGAAAAATAAAATGTGAAATTGCAAGAGGATAATGAGAGAACAAACAAGAAGATCTAAGCTCTTTAGACAAAAAGACCTGAGCAGTAATACTATGTGGGATACTTTTCAACTGAGAAGCATGACAGTAAAACACTCTGTCTCCTTTTCTTTAACACATGAGAAACACTAATATAAAACCAGAAAACAAGCTTTAAGAGATCTGTCTCTTCTAAGCTCTCCCTTCATTAAAAGCCCAATAGGAGTTTTCGTCTGTTGACACAGTATGAATAAAAACTATAAAGATCACAGCTATTTCTGTCATTTATTTTGCCAGCTACAAAGAAATTGGGCATAAAGAGCACATACACAAAGGAAAGATGGGTTACTCAGCAGCAATAAATTAACATGGGTATTATAACTGGCATTGGCAGGGTATTCCACCCTGGAAAAATAAATATTCTTATTTTCATTTTTCTCAGCCTGAAATCAACACTAAGGTTGCCAATTTAAAGGTTAAGTTGCTGTTTTTCACCTTTAAAGATTTGTCTTTTCAGTAGTTCAAGCCCCCACAATATGCATGTGTATCCAACTCATACCATGAAAGGTCAAAACATTTTTAACTTCTCGTAAAAAAAAAAGAAAGGAAAAAAAAAGGATGATTTTAGTTTTAAAAAAGCTACATAGATCTGTATGTGCAATTGCTTTATGAATAACATTCAATTTTTAAGTAAATTATCCCTTCTTTTCAGTTTTTAGGAAGGAATACTCTCCAGATAAAGTTCCAAACTTAGCCAGCATGCTTTACTCTGGGCAAGAGGTGTTCAAGTACATATTGAATGAAGGAAAAGCACTTTAGTTATTAGCAGTGTCCAAATGATTTTTAGTGAAAGCTGAGAAAATGTAGAACTTATGGAACACCACAATAACCTTCAGTTAACTGTTCAGTTTTACTAAAAGAGCCATATTCCAGGGGTGCAAAGCAAAGTTCTACCTGCATCTGCTGATTTTAAGTTTAGTGTTGTATTTGTACAATTTCTGTGTGAATCAAGTACACCAAAGTGTCAGTTACTTTGGCAGAATTTCCTTGAAGTCTCATAATAATATTTTAACCACTGTCTCCATCAAGACTGAAAATAAAGCATTAAGGGTCTTTGTAGCCTGAGACCTAATAAACCAGATTATCAGACTTCAATGGCCTTTATGGCCTAGAAATATAATGCCCTTTTCCTTTCAGATACCCAAAAGCAGTGCTTCCAGTAGCACTGAAGAGCTGGCTGAAGATTTTCAGTTTCATCCTCAAACAGAGCAAAATAAACCAAAACAAAGCAACAACAACAAAAAAACCCACAAAAAAACAAACAAAAAAACACCCCAAAAAAACAAAAAAAGAACCAAACAACCCCAGATAATTTTTTTGAATGATCTATTTTGTTCAGATCATAAAAGTTAAGAAAAGAAGTACACAAATATATAGCAGCTTTACTCTAGCAAGATTTTCTGATAGTGATTTTGACTTTGAAAAAATGAAGGCCAATTCTCTTGTCTTTTGCATAGACAATTCCTCAAAACTATGACCATTCAGATGAACCTGGGTGAATGACATGGCCTGTCTTAAGTAGATTTCTTCTTTCTTTTCAAGACAGCATCACTGTTGAAAATCCATATAGTCTTTGTTTATTTTCTTTGGAAATTTGTTTCCATGCCATAATTTTGCTTGCTTATTTTCAAGAGGTAGATAATGGTGTTACGTAGTTCCCTAATGAGGGGAACTGTGAAGGAAAGCTTTTAATGTACTGCTTTGTCAGGAAAAATTTAACCACTTTTCTATGACTTTCAATTGTAGTAAAGAGAGAAAAGGCACCACGCTGCAGCAAAGGAGGATGAGTGGTTTTTTTACTCTTCAGCAGTATGGTTTATGCAAATAACAGTATGGTATTGCCCTTAACCTACAAACAAGGTGTTTCCTTCAACTCATGCTGTTCTGTTGGGTGCTAGAAGGAGGCTGTGTCCCCATTGAAAGCCTGGGCTGGAGGCAGGCTTGTGGCAGGACCTGCATGGGGAGATGGACCTGCTGGAGCGGGTTTGCTGGCTGGGATCCCACCTGTGCCTGAAGGATTGCACCCTGTGGAAGGACCCCACTCTAGGGTGAAGTGGAGCCTGGGAAGAAGGGAAGGGTGGGCAAAAGTGTGCAAGATCTGTTTTTATTTGTTGTTGATCTACTCTGACTTTTGACGGGCAATAAATTAAAATAATATCCCCAAGTAAAGTCTGTTTTACCCATGATAGAAGTTGGTGAGTGAGTTCCTGGTCCTTTTCTCAACCCACAAGCATTTTATCATATTTCCCATCCTGTTCTGATAAGGAAGAAAGTTGATAGAGCAGCTTGGTGGATACCTGGCATCCAGTTGAGGTCAATCCATTACAGAATCTCAGATCTTTTGATGAAATGACAAAACATGTGCTTAAACTCCAAAAATTGAGTTCAAAAATGCCTTATACATAAGTACAGAATGTTAAGTTCTACATTGTTAATACATAACATATATTGCAGTTATTTGCAATTGCCCTTTTCTTGACAATCATCTTATTAGTGCAGAAATGCAAGATTTATGGGAAAATAATGCACAGGCACTGAAATATTTCACCTTTAGAGATAAAAGTGGTCTAATACAATCTAAAGATTGAGAGAGTCATAGAGTAGCAGAGGAGTGAACTTTTTTTGTGAATTCCCAGTACCAATTTTAGACTTTATCTTAGTTCCAAAACCCAAAGTCTAGATTGAAAAGAAGCAAAACAACCTACCATAAAAACATACAAAAGATACATATGCTGATATATTATGAAAATTAGAGTCACTAAATACAGGTTCAAATTGGGTTTTGCAGAGGATTTGAAACCACTGTAAGACGATGAAAATTTTACCATGAAAACACTTTACCACTTGAGCATTCTTACTTTCTCCTCCTAAGTTGTTTGCATATTTTTCAAAATCTTCTGGTGCTGAGATTTGCTTTTAAAAAACCAGGTATATTTGAACAAAAAAGAATTTATGCATTGGTATTTAAAAAAATAGAGTGTTCCATGTCTTTTCCATCTTTTGAGAGAGCATATATAGCTCCAGAGGGAAAAGCTAACAACAATAAAGTCAAAAGAGGAAAAGACTTGGAGGCTAGGTCACATCCATTCCCCAGAAGAGGAAAGGGGAAGGGGAAGGAGAAGGGGAAGGAGAAGGGGAAGGAGAAGGGGAAGGGAAAGGGAGAAAAGGCAAAGAAAAACAAAAAAGCAAAGCAAAGCAAGGAATTATGGAACCAACTTTGCCTTCCTTCCAATGTGAAAAGCAACACGAAGCCTTTCATAATGTCAGGGTGCAATTCTGCTCTGTTGAATAAAATGATTCAATTGTAACAGTGGAAAGACTGTGTACATAAGCCATGAATCACCTAATAGCCAGACATGGATATTGAAATGTGCTTTCTTTAGAGATGAAAGATATGGATATGAAAGTAATTACCTGTCAGCCTTTTACTATGACAGAATAGGTCATTGTGCCAGAGAGAGTATTTGTGCAGGGTGGAACAAAAGAAAAAGCCATGTTGTGGTTCTTTTAGTTTAGTTTGTGGTTGTCTGAAGGTGGAGAAGCTCTAAATCAAATAACTCAGCCTTTGTTTTGCCATTTTTATCTCTGTTCTACATAAAATTTGGGATTCATCAGGTCCTCTTCCCTCCATGAATCATCTGATAACTCTTGCTATACCTATCCCTGGTATGGTTTTCCTCTCTCAATGTGTCTCTGCACCTTGTGCCTTGTGTTTCAGATTTTTCTAGGAGGCCTTCTGTAACTCTGTGTACTCTTTAGAGAAGTTAACTGCTATCAACAAAGCACTAAACTCTTTAGGTCAAGCTGCCACAGGTTGGCTGGACTCCACAGACTAGCTCTATTCCCTTCTGAACACTGACAAAACAAAACAAACCTTAAAGTCGCTTCTGTAAGGAATCAATAGGGCTAATTAAAAGTATAGTCTGCCTTTCTCAAATCACTCTGTTAGCCCCTCAGGACAAAGCCACTTCTTGCTCTGAAGCCCTAGGCATCTACAATCAGATAAACAAGTGTACATTTATGGTTGATAACAGTCCTATCAGAGGCATCACCTGTGTTTTCATCAGCTACACAAGGTTTTATTTCCAGGTAGACCAAAATTATGTGCAGTCACACCATTGTGAGAGTCTTATAACTGAGACAGAGGTTAAATGAGACTTAAATGTCAGCACCACATTTTGTCTCTAAATGGCTTAGGAAGGAACAGTCACAGGACTGAAAGGTGTACACATATAAGTTACTTTTGCTTACAAGCGGGAGTGCGTGCATTTTAGAAAGTGACTCAGAGTAGCTTTAAAATATTTTGAAATATGGAGACTCAAAAGGAGTACTGGGCATATCTCTATTCCTAAACATGGGAATAGGAAAGGCCATAAATGGATTGTTATATTAAATATGTGAACTATGAATGCTGAAAAAGATTATGCTTAAACTGAGTGCCAGAGCAGTTAAAGGACAATCTTTGTATATTTTCATTATGTGTCTGAGCAAAAGCAAAACCAGATAAATTCACAGCAAATAAACACATCCACAAGTTCTAAAAAAATCCTGGCAAATCCTGATTGTATTTCAACTTTTTAATGAAGCTGCGGCTTTCCCCGTCATTAGGAAACAGTACGGATATTACAGACAGTAGAAATACAGTACATGCATATGTGTGAATAAAGATTTTTTTTCACTTTATAAATGCCTGAAAAAATCAATATACTTTTTTATGACTTTTCTATTTAAAATTTGAAGTCATGCTATATTTATTTGAAGTGGTCTGTATTTTCATCTGGCAGGCAAGATGGAATTGTAGGATATGATCCATTCTGCTAAATTTGGAGGGTTGTTTTCTTTCTGTTTGTTTAGTTTTTCCATTTCCAGCTAAAAAAGCCCCATCGATTTCCAGACATCTCACTGAAGTCTGCTGAGGCTTGGTGACACCATCTGTTTGGGAACTTTCTCATTATAGGATAAGTAAATAAGCATTAGATGCTGTGTTCATACTCTGAATGTCTCTTACACTCTGGCTTTTCTATAAGTCTAGCAGATCCACTTCATATGTTGTGTTTTCACCCTGCAAAACTCTATGTGTGGATATGAAGATGGTTGTCAGCTTTATTTCTGCTATCTTGACTCTCTAGTTATGTATTACCAAAAGGTTTACAATTCTGAATTTAATAACAGTAAGAAAAATTAATTTCTTTCAGAATCTGTTAGTGACACTGACAGTGTTAATGAACGCATAAAAATCATGCTTGAAAGACACACATTTTAGAGCTGTTTTTAGGTATCATCCCTCCTTCATACATGCCCCTTTAGTATTCCTAATTTTTCAAGATCAATGGAAGATTAAAACACTTCTCCATACATACATATTTATTCTTTTGTGTTTTCACACTGGATGTTATTTACTTTTTTGCTTTTTCTGGTATTCAGGGGATGAGGAGGAAGAGAAGAAGGAGAGAACAAGCAAAGTGCTCACATTGATCTGTGCTTACTGTGGGGAAGACAGAGCACGTTTTACTTCATATTTTGTGATTGACTTGCTGTCAGGAGCAAGAGTTCCTTGGTTTCAGTTGCATCCCCAGGAAAGCCCCATTTCACGCAGTATGGATATTACCCTTGTAAAAAGATCCATACTGCCTGAAGTTTCATGACTGTGTTGAAAGTATATGTTCCCTTTGGTAATTGGAACTTAAGACTGTCAAGCTACTTGAATTTTGAAAAGCCATGGGCTTGATGAAGGATCATCCACTGTACCTAAAACATATCACATATGCATTTTTTTAGTCCCGAATTTTGAGAAAACAAGGTCTGACCTTTCAATATGGCTCACAAATTGTCATGACTCACCATGTTACTTCAGTATCGAATTATTACAAAAACAGGTCTTGGAAGAGTCAAGGATTTAAATTAGTTTAATGCAAGTGCTTATTTAGAAGATATTATAATCAAAGTCAAAGATATTTCCCTCTTCTTTCTCCAATCTTAATTTCTTTCATATTATTCCATTGAAATATGTATTTTATTGTGTACATAAAATGCTTTCAGGATTCTAACCTACTGTATGGATTATGTTGACTCGTTATTCAAAGAAATGGTATCTGAGACTGGGAGATGTTAAACAACTGATGAAAAATGTTTAAGCAAAGCTGTGAAATCAAGTTTTAGCTGAGAAATTATTGTGAACAGAGAATACTATTTTTCCAGGAATAGGGCTCTGAGGAATACCAACAGCCAGGGTTCAGTCTGGTTGGTGAATTAGTCATCTATTTCTTGAGAGAGATTTTCATTCCTCCTACCATTGCTTGTCCTTTCTACAGCCTTTGTACCTAACAAGCTAATATCTCACACATTTCCCTGATGTTGTCAAATCTCAGTGGAATGATTCTTTGTTTTTTCTTTCCTTCAGAAATTTTTCATCTCTGTCAGGTATTTCCTTTACCTCATTATTTTTTTCTATTTAGACTAGTGATTGTCTCCTGCCAATTTTTAAAGTATATTCTTTTTTATATGGCATTTTCAAAATAACTTTATACTTTTGTCACCCATGACCATTTTTTTTTCACTTGTACCCCTTTCTTCTTTATAACACTACACTGTTTTTTAAATGTGGGTCTAATGAAGGTAGTATTCAGAAGCATGCAAGGACCAATTGTATGTCAAAAATGTATTTTGTGCTGCTTGTTGCTTCACCTGTTAGCTTTTCTTCACTTTTCAGAGGAAGAATTAATATTCTTAATTTTAATTACTTTTAAATCATGGGTCAGTTGTCACTTATTTTGTTTAATCAGCCAATGGAATACTTAACTCCCCAAATTAGTGTATCCAACACACACCAATGGAGCCATAATGATTAAAAAAAAAATATCTATAATTGGTAATCTCATCAACTAAGAGTGCTGTTGCTTAATCCGCTGTGGCAGGAACCTTGCACTATTTTGTCTGAATCTCGTAGTGTCAGTGAAAGAATATTTCTAAGTCCATGCAATCATATTACAGAAGTAATACAGCCCTCTTCCTCACATTACCTCTTTCATATCGCTGCTGAAAATTTGCCAAATAAAAATTAGTAAGTAGCATTGTGTTTTATGATTTATGTAAAGGAAAACTTAAATCAATAGACAATTTATTTAATATTTATTTAGCTATATCTAGATCTAAAAGGAAATCTGAATAAATTCCCAAATATTATAGCTTTCTGAATACAATATGTTACTTTTATATGCATCATACAACTTCATGTAGCTTTTTCCAAGTGACAAATATCCAAATGGTAATTTGCTAACCATGGATATCTGAGGCCTACCACAGAATTAAAAGAGTCAGAGAAGCATAAGGTCTTTTCCTTTTATGGGCTCATCCTCTCTGTCTCCCAGTCAAACTGGAAATAAATACATGATATGTAAAGTTAACTTCTGTCTGTTTGGAGTGACAAGTGGTCTGGTGTACAGACGGAAGCATTTGTCTTACAAACATTGAGAGAACTGGATGAACATTTCTGCCTAAACCAGAAATTGAACTATATTGTTCTCTAGAGCATTTCAGCAGATAGTCTGCTCTTAAAATAGTTGGTTGGTGATGGAATTCAGGACAAAGAACATTGTGAGGTCTGACACTACCCTAACAATATAGGAAGTGCTAACAATGTATGGGCAGAACTCAGCTGAGAAACTCACAGTAGCTACTGCTGGGCACTTCAGGGCTTCAATGTCTTCTTATCTGTAGTCCTCCACTGCATTTTGGTACTGAACAATACCTCACACAAATTCTGGAAACTTTGTTTTTATTTTGGTTGTTACAAATAAAAAAAAGACGCCAGATTAATCTCAGCAAGTTTTCGTTTTCCTCTCTATATCTGCTTTTCCCTTGAAGGGTATTTATTCTGATGAATTGCTAAGGAAGATAGTATTGAGGTACAAAGGAAAATAGATAGACAACTTTACTGTATTTGGCATCTTTAATTATTATATGGCAGTGGTTGTTTTAATCTCTGGTGGAAAAGTCTTTTGTTAATAGGGTTGATAAAAATACTCTTAGAAAATATCAAGTCGTGTTGGAGATTACTTTTGATCTCTTGGTGCTAGTGCTCAGGCATATTATAAATGTTTAGTTAGTGCCTGCCTATTCTAGTTGAAGGATCTGTTCTCAAGTAGAAAAAGACATTTTACCTGGTTTGAGTGTTCATTTCTTTTCTGCTTTGTGATGGCTACAAATGGCTTTGAACATTTCTTCTCAGTTGTAAGACCTTCTTGTGAATGCTTGTAAATTTGGACTAGAAAACCAAATTGAATAGGGTGTTTCAGAGAACTTCTCATCTTCATTACTGTGTCTGTTACTTTTAAGTAATAAAAGTAATCCTTTTAAGTGTCTCTCCATTTTTAATAATTTGAAATAAAGTTAATTTCTCAATTTTAATTTTTTATGTCAGTAGAGGGCCTAAGTAGTTCATTAGCAAATTTCTCCCAAATTTTGAAACTGCACTTTAATGAGTAATCCAGATTGATAGCAATGTGTGGATGAAAATTCAGACTCCCTCAGATTTTTCTGTCTCTCCATGTATGGCTCAGTGTTGAAACAGCAGAAATATAGTAAATTAAAAATGCACACAGAAAAGCAATAATATTGACAAAAAAATTATTTCCCTTCTAGCAGATAACCTAATCATTTATTTTTAAAAAAATCTATAGAGTGAGCATTTTCTGTTATATATTTAACTGGACTGATTGAAAGATTTCAGAAAAAAAAAGTTACAGTGTACCTCAATATTTTTTTTTTCTCTTCATTCACCTATTTTATTATATCTGGGTAGACTAAATTAATCATTTGAATTAAATATGAAAAAATGGTTTTAGGACTTTGTCAACATTATCAAATGTCAGATTTTAAATTGGTAAAATGGACACCAGATCAAAATTTAGTGTAGATCCTCTCCATGTAGAGAGGAGCTCCCTTGAATCCTCACTTACCGCATTGACCTTTTTGGCAAACACCTTCTTCAATGAAGGAGACTAGGGAAAAATTTGTCCAAAGCTCTGTACAGCTATCATTCCTAACACAATAGAGTACTTATATATTTATTTTTGCTAAACATGTGACAGGCCATGATAAAGACAACTAGCTTATCACCATGCCCAAAGACTTGGTTGGCTAGGTTGCCAAAGTCTGACCTCTAAAACCTTGTGAGTCAATGAAAAGTCTGCATTAGTGGCTTTTGTTGGGAAACTGTCTATTTGTTCCATTGTTAATTTGGGATAATTCCTGATTTTTGTATACTGAATTTTCAACTTCCACATAAAATACTGGGAAAAAAAGATCAATTGTGTAATACAACAAAGTAGAAAAACTCAGAATTATTTTAAAAACCATGAAGTACAATGCTTCCCTAGTGCTGAAAGCCTTTTAGAACCTCAGTGTTACTTTGCAGAAAAAAGTCCACTTCACAGGTGACTATAAATCATGCAGTTAAAGTAATGTCTATATGTTCCCTCATTAATGTAAAATTTCAATGTTGTATCATCACATCTTGCTAAAAAAAATTATTTTAAGACAAAATGTTGGCCTGTAAATGTAATTAAATCAGAAATATGACAGTATTAGTATTATGAAGACTATAAGGGCTTAGCGTGTGTGCATACTGACACTAAAGAAGTTCTTGAAAGGAAGTAATTACAAACAAATAAAGAAAGGAATCATAATTCTGTAAATACTTGCAGACTCTAGATTAAAAAAAAAATCAATGATGACTGTGTTTTTACTCCTTTCAAATCCTACTGTAAGACCTATTAAACCAAAAAAGAATTAAAAAAAATTTAGTGCTGAAAACCTAAACCTTCAACCAATCAATGCTGATTAGATTTTACAGTCTAACTACAGTTTTTATAGTTTTCATCTAAGCATTTTCTCCTAGATTATGTTTCTGGACAGATCTATACTATAGGAATTGCTTTAATCTCATTCACTGACAGGCTGACAACTACCATGCAATGCAATTTAGCTCTCACAAAAGCCCAATATTTCTTCTCCCGCTCATTTATAGTAAAACTTACTTGGTTTCAATGACACTGTACAATAATTTCCCACCAGCAGTTTCTCCAGTTGTGAATTTTCCAATCAATTCTTATCTCTAGGGATGACCATTTGCATCCTGTGAGAACTTTCATGCTCCAATGAACAATAAAATTCATTGCCTCTACATGCATCTTTGCTGAGCCTTCCAGGAACAATGTGTGTGAAGAATATCACCCTATCCAGAAAAACAGCCCAGTGCTCAGCAGGGCTGGGAAGCATTTCCCATTCTGGTACAGTATGAATTACTCTTGTAGCATTATCTGGCAAAAGGGCAAGTGATACATGCAGTTTATTGACATCTCCCATTACTTACACCTGAAGGTCACAGAATCGCAGAACCATTATAGTTGGAAAAGGCTTCTGGAGATTATCTGGTCCAATCAAAAGTTGGCAACCAGCTGCAATTTATAACAGGTGAATCTTACTAAAACCAATCAGTGCTTCTTACTGAGTTACTAAGATCTCTTAGACTTCAAAATTCTGCCATGGCTCTCCTTGGAGTTGAGACAAAAAAAAAAATCTCCTTTCTTCCTTTACGGATCATTTTTCCATCAGAATTGCATTTAAAAAAATAAAATATATCTGGAAGAATCTTACTGGAGGGGTCTGAAATGTTGATAAACTTTGTAAAATGTCTTTTGAAGCCTATCTAAGAATTTTGTCAGCAATGTGAGACTTGAATTAATTGTAAAGGTTTGTCAAATTATGTCCTACAAAGCGGAAAAAGTAATAAAATATGAAAAGCCCTAGTGAATGAAAGAAAATTGTGTCTAAAAAGATATTTGTTAAGAAATCAAGTTACTTAATATTCAGTAACTTAATGCACAAACAGTTATTGATTATTTAATATTATTTATAAAATTACCTGGCAGCCAGCAAGATCTAATCCAGTCTTTTTTGACTGCTTCAAAGCCACCCTGTGCCAGAACAAAACCATTGAGCTAAGTGGTACATATCTTTAGATGTGTGATTAGTAACTATCTGTGATCATAATTAGCTTATTTCTCCCTGATTAGTTTCAATTTCGAATTATTAAGATGGAATTCATGTAACCCTAAATGGTTGGGAGGCCAGTGCAGCTCCAGCACGCCACTGTCACCGCTTTCCCACCACGCTCTCAGTGCCTCAGCTGCAGCGTCTGCTCCTTGCCCTTGATGCATCCCCAGGGTAGAGGCAACCTCGCCTTTCCCAGCAGCTCTCTGACATCCTGGTCACCGTGCACTGCCCACCCATTAGGAGCTATGGATGTGCTGAAGTCATGGTGTGAACCAGTCTCTCCCACAGTGGTGGATCCAGCACCTGACCTTGCCTCTCCTCCTACAGATGATTCCAATCACGCAGAAGTATTGCATAGTAATGCAAAAAATTTTGTGAAGAGAGGATCAAAATCCAGTGATGTCTAAATTGCTTTTTATATGCTGTAGGGATCCTCCACACAGGGAAGGAACTTTAATTTGATTGATCAGAAGCTTATTATTGAAAAGAGTACATTAAGTCTCTAATATATCCTCAATATTACTTATAAACCTGAAAGATAGTTCAGGTAATTCTTTTGGGAGATAATGTAGAATAAATTGTTCTAACAAAATCTGTGATTATCAGTGATTCTGCAACCCACTACCTTAGGATTTAAATTGCATGACTGTTTCCTACTTTTACTTTGCTTTTATTAATTCACTGGTGATTTTCCCAGTTCATATGAAATATGAGAAGACAGGTATAATAACAAAGATGAAATTGGTTATAAAAGTGAGAAAATAAGTGGAAACATAGTTTGAAAGGCAAGAGATAATTTGAGATATGATCTTGTCCTATTTTACTGTTTATCTGCCTTGCAATCTCATACTCCTTAAGGGAACACAAGGCTAAATCAACACTGATTTCTTTATGTGCTTATTTCTGCCTCAGTTTTGCTGTTGGAAAAAAATAGGATGGACTATTGAGCAGGCATCCCTTTATGATCCCTTCTCTGGTGAACGCCAGAATACAAATTTCTGTAAATAAACTACTGCCTTGATTTTACTTTTTTCTTCTAGTACCAATAATGCTTGTTTTTTCAAATTACCCAAAATTCATAATTTTCTTTTAGGGTTTTTCCAGACTTCTCCTTTGAGGGATGCTGGGAAGAGAAGGGAAGGGAAGGGAAGGGAAGGGAAGGGAAGGGAAGGGTTATAGTTTTCTCTCTATAGTTATTATTCTCTTTTTATTATAGCAGTGAGCTAAACTGTAATAAAC
>VWYP01015226.1:0-23498 GCA_013400435.1 Pycnonotus jocosus
TATAATATATAATAATATTATATTATTACTATACTATAATATATTATTATATATAGTAATATATGTAAGACAAGATGGAGGATTTAGGATGTAGGCTAAGTTCTTCTTCTTTCACCTTCTTCTTCATGGGTCTGGGTGGTTTTTTGTAATTGGGTGAAAAAATCTGCATTGTGGGCCATGGGTGTTTGGTTATTGGGTTAAAAGTAAAAATAATTTAGGTGTCATCTCACAATTGGACAATTTGTGCTTAAAAGGCCTTGTACAGAGATAGAGACAGAGCCATTTTTCACCTTGTTAGGCAGAACTCACAAGCTGTGAGCCTGTAACATGGCTGAGTCTCCTGAGCATTAATCCCAGCTCCAACAGAAGAAAAGAAGATAAAAATCCCACAGAGGAGGAGTGTGACAGCAAGGCCACCCCTTCCCACTGCTGGGAATGTCACACCCTGCCCCAGGGAGCTCGACCAAGGCTGTACCTGCACGTTCCTGTTGAGGCTGACAGCGGGGAAGAAGAGGCCCTCCAGGTTCTCAAAGGCCACGGGCCCTTGCTGGTCCTCATTGATGGAGAAGGTCAGAGTCCTCCTGGTCAGATCCAGCAGCACTCCCACCGTGGCACCTTTTGTGATCCCACCCTCGGTTCTGTGGGGAGAAAAAAAAAAAATGGGGAAAATTCTGAAACCGAGTGAATGGGATGGCAAAAAGTGCAGGGAAAGGGACAGAAGCTTGTCCAGTTAATCCTTGTTGGAATCACAAGATTTCATTCCCTTTCCTGAAAGGAAATTGTTCCTTCAAAGAAGAATGAAATGAAAATGAAATCAGAGAATAAGGTCTAACAAAAGCTCCAGAAAGGAGATATGATTTAAAAAAATGCAGTTGAAGAAAAGCAGAAATTTGGAAATTGAGTGATTACAACCAAATCAACTCAGATGAAATGAGGGGCAGTGAAAAGGACCAAATCTTGCCAAAATTACTCCAATTAAAATCCTGCAATCAGGGAAGAAAGGTAAAAAAAAGACACAGGAGAAGAATTTGAGGAAATGAAATGCTAAAAAAAAAAAAGGAGAAATTCTGAAACCAAGTGAAAACAATAAAAGTTAATGGGATGACAAGAAGTGCAGGGAAATGGACCGAAGCTTGCCCAATTAATCCTCATTGAAGCTGGAAGACAGGAGAAGAATTTGAGGAAATGAAATGAGAAGGGCTCGATGTCCCTCGTGCTCCTGGCTCAGGCCATGCAAGAGGCCAACCCCCTGTTTCTTTACAGTTTTATCTCCTTGAATATTCTAACTTACAATGTCTGTTGTATATTCTGTTAAAATTATTCAGAATGTCTGTTGAATATTCTAACTCACAATGACCAACCAGAATGTGACACAAATCCTACTGCATTTACATACAACCTATAGGAACTGCTAAATTACCATAGGGGCTACATTCTAAACCTTAAAAGATAATCTCTAAGCTACCCCGTTCCTGCCACGCTAGCAGAAATCCCTTCCCCCTAAATCCTTTGGCATTCCTTTGCTTGCCAGGGTTGTTGCCCAATATCCTGTCTTTCAGGCGGCTTTTTCACATCTCAAAACTCACCGCCGTCTCTATTTCATTCGCAGGCTTAATATTTTCACAATCCCCTGCCAAGCAATCATACCCACAAGACTTCCCTGTCTCACCATTCCCAACGCCAGCCCACCTACCTGTTGGTGTGGGAGTTGTTGTGCATGAACCAGCTGCGGTTGTTGTCCACGTACATGGCCCAGGCCTTGTCGTCCTTGCCCAGCATGGCATCCTTGAGGACGTCGATGCGGGCCACGCCGAAGGCCGGGTCGGGGTGGTTGTCGTAGCGATCGATGGACAGCTCCCAGTAGTGCAGCCCTTTGGAGAAGCCCGTTTTGCCCAGCACCACCCTGTCGTCGTAGCTGTTGCAGGTGACGGTCAGGTTGTCGTTGGAGAAGATGATGTCAGCGTGGGCAGAGGCGGGGTCAAAGGAGAACCAAGCGACTGGAACAACACAAAGGACGCGGGGTTAGCGCGGTGGGGACGTGGTGGGGACGCGGTTGGGTTGGACGGAGCCACACGGACAGGGCATGCTGCATGCAGGACACGGAGCTTCCACCACTGAGGGACAACTGCCACCACCGAGGGACAACTTCCACCGTGTAGGGATGCTCTTGAGCTCCTGTGGCTGTGGCTGCCAGTGTGCCTGAGGGTTTATGGCCGGGATTTGGAGGAGTTTCGCTCTTGCTGCTCCACGGCTCCCAGTGTCTCGGCTCGTGAGCCTGCAGGATCCTCAAGGCCTCCTAGAATTTGGCCGTCGCAGGAGATGTGATTGTCACCAGGTCTCCAAGCTCTAATGGAATTATGGAATCATGGAGTGGTTTGGGTTGGAAGGGATCTTAAAGTCCATCTCAATTCCAACCCCTGCCATGGATAGGGACACCTTCCACTATCCCAGGTTGCTCCAAGCCCTGTCCAGCCTGGCCTGGAATGTGATTTACTCTCAAGACCAAGTGTTATTATTTTGCAGAGTCAGGTCAGTGTGGGAAGGGGTCTGAGGATCTGCAGATAAACTCTGTGTATGTATTTAAGGGCTGTTTTTGGGAACCAAAAGCACACACAAAGGTCTTCATTTACACAGATGCCACATCACACCAAGAAACCTCCCTGCCAAGCAACGAGCCACACCTAAGACAAGAACTCATGGGAGGGCTGGAAAATGCTCCAAACCTCCACGATTCCGTAAGGGCTGCTGGTTTAAATGCACAGGACTTGGTTACTGCAAATCTGACAAGACACAGTGTCACATCCTCGACAAGACACAGGGACGGGGATTCATTCACAAGGTTCCCCAGGTGGTTTCCTCCAACTGACACATCCACAAAAGACTCTGACGGCTTGAAAAATAATAATAATAATAAAAAACCACTCGGGTGAGACTGATTGAGAGGTTTATTGGAACGTTTCACAGGACAGCTCTCCCATGCACGCGGCCGCCCCGCGCTCCCCGCGCCGCACACGGGGGTGCCGTACCTGCCACCATTTTTTTAATGTCAACTGTGGTCATTCCCAGGGAAAGGCATGCGGGAGAGAAAACAGCACGGTCAGGTTGGGTAGGGAAAAGAAGGAGAAGCCATTCCTGCTTGTCTGTGGCTCCAGCCAGAGCATGGATCTGTCGGCATTTTGGATCAGGGTGGAGTGAGAGGCGCGAAGATGGGCTGGGGCTGTGAGAGGGGTGCAGGGTGAGGAGGGAATCCCACAGGGCTGCAGATTCCTTCTCTCAGGGCAATGAGCAGGATTGGCCCTGCAGACAGTCTGAAGAGGACAGGCAAGCAGCAGCCACCTTGCTTCAATTAGCTGCGGAGGGGCTAATTGCACCCACGGCATTTGGCCCATGTTCAAGTGCCTTAATGAGCAGGGATGTGTACTGAGAATCATGGAATGGTTTGGGTTGGAAGGGACCATAAAACTCATCCTGTTCCACCCACTGCCATGGGAAGGGACACCTTGCACTATCCCAGGTTGCTCCAAGCTCGCCTGGGACACTTCCAGGGATCCAGGGGCAGCCACAGCTTCTCTGGGCACCCTGTGCCAGGGCCTCACCACCCTCACAGCCAGAATTTCTTCCTAATATCCAACCTAACCCTGCCCTCTTTTAGTTTAAAAGAGGAGGAGAGCAGAAGGATCAGTTCTTAATTACAGGGCCACCTCCAGAGCACTGACCTCAGGCTTCTCTTTAAAACCATATGGGGTAAAACCAAAATGCCTTCACATCATCCAGCAATCATAACTTCTCCAAATTTGCCTCCTGCCCAGGGCAGTGATGGAGTCCCCATCCCTGGAGGGATTTAAAAGCCGTGTAGATGTGGCACTTGGGGACATGGGGCAGCGGTGGCCTGGGCAGTGCTGGGAATGGTTGGACTCAATCTTAGAGGGATTTTCCGACCTCAACAATTCCATGATTCTGTCACATCCTGGAGTGCTCTGCAAGCAGGGTACGTGCAAGAAATGCTGCTCAGTCGCCAAAGAAAAGATAAAAAAGCAAAAAAGAATGAAGCAACACGCAGTAGGTGCCAGTTAATTGTGATTAAGATACTTGCCTAATTGGGAGTAAGGCGATCCTTGTGTGTCAAAACTGCATCCTATAAAGAGATACTACATTTCACACATCACAGCTAAGGAACAACAACCTCCTGACAAACACTCGTGAGCATTTCATTGTTAATTAAGCATCCAGCAGCCACGGGAGGCCTGATTCATTAAAAGCCAGAGGGCACAGAGAAGGGTGACAAACACAGCCTGGGAGTTTGAGTGTGGACTGTATCAAGTCTGACTGCTCAGGATGCTGAATTATTCTGCTTTTCTCCAGAAGGGAGACAGGAAATTTTAGCCTTGGTAGTGGAGTATCTTGACTGCTTGGTAAAGATTCTCTAAACTGACTGAAAAATCACTCCTTGAAGGACAGGGATTGAGGAAAAGGCAGCTCCTGATGGGTGTGAGCTCAGGCTGGGAGTGGAGCTGGAAAGAGGATCCCTAGGGGCTGCTTCAGACCCCTGCTAACCCCAGAGGGCTGTACCTTCATCAGCTGCATGGGCAGCATGTGCTGGGGTGCCCTCCATGCTCCTGTGCCTGATTGCTGGCTGCCAGCACCTCATGGGAGCCAGGGACTGATCCAGGAGCTTGTCCTGACCTAGGGGCTTGTCCTGATCCAGGAGCTTTTCCTGATCCAGGAGCTTGTCTTCACCTAGGGGCTTGTCCTGAGTCAGGAGCTTGTCCTGACCTAGAAGCTTGTCCTAATCCAGGAGCTTATCCTAACCTAGGGGCTTGTTCTGATCCAGGGGCTTCTCCTGATCCAGGAGTCTGTCTTCACCTAGGGGCTTGTCCTGATCCAGGGGCTTGTCTTCACCTAGAGGTTTGTCCTGATCCAGGGGCCTGTCTTCACCTAGAGGCTTGTTCTGATCCAGGGGCTTGTCCTGATTCAGGAGTTTTTCTGACCTAGGGGTTTGTTCTGATCCAGGGGCTTCTCCTGATCCAGGAGTTTGCCCTGATCCAGGAGCTTGTCTTCACCTGGGGGCTTGTCCTGAGTCAGGAGCTTGTCCTGACCTAGAAGCTTGTCCTAATCCAGGAGCTTATCCTAACCTAGGGGCTTGTTCTGATCCAGGGGCTTGTCTTCACCTAGGGGCTTGTCCTGATTCAGGAGTTTTTCTGACCTAGAGGTTTGTTCTGATCCAGGGGCTTCTCCTGATTCAGGAGTTTTTTCTGACCTAGGGGTTTGTTCCAGGGGCTTCTCCTGATCCAGGAGTTTGTCTTCACCTAGGGGCTTGTCCTGATTCAGGAGTTTTTCCTGACCCAGGGGTTTGTCCTCACCAGGAGGAGATGCCAACACAAAGCCCCGTGTTGGCGCTGCAGCACTCACGCAGGGTGCTGGATTTCAAGGCCACCCCTGGTCCAGCTCTGAGCCTGGTTTTCCCCCTCCTGCCCTGGGTGTTGGTAGGAAAGCCCCTGGCTGTGGTTGTGCTCCGTGCTGTGCCAAGAGGCTCCTCCTGAGGCTGCTTTAATGAATCCTGCCCCGTGTCCCGACTCCGACACCGCTTTTCCAGGTCTCTGCTGCGCTCCAAGCTCTCGTGAGGGACACACAGACCCTGTTTGGACATTCAGGACCCCGTTTTTCCAGGTCCCCCCCACCCCAGAGTGGGGCTGCAGAAGGTCCAGGGTGCACACACGGGAATCGCTCACGGCCAGCACGGAAAGATCCCAGAAACACCGGACACAAAGGAAGGAACGTCCGTAACGAAACAGCGTTGGAAGCCATCAGCTCACAGCAGCACGATGAGAAATCAAACATAAAAAGCACAAAGAAAAGAAAGTTTGCAGGGTTCTTCCCCCCTCCCACCCCTGGTTATTCTGGCAAGGGTCATGCTGCAGCATTCCTCATTCCGTGTTATGGGATGGAAGTCAAACAATCGGGGGCCCCCATTCTTCCAGGGCTTACACCGGAGAAAGCCGGGAATTAACGCCTTTGGAGTGCTGTAAATCCAGAGCGGTGGAAGAATCAGGGCCCAGGATCTTTAGCAACAGAAGATGTGCAAAGACTGGTTAGAAAACAGCTCTGAGAGATCCCCTGTGCCTGTGGCTCCTGGCTGGCTGCCCAAATCCATCCCTTGCTCTGACCTGCCTACATCCCACCACAGCCCGCGATTCCTGGAGCACGGATCCGATCAGAGCGCTCGTGTGGGGCTGCCAGGTGAGCGAGGCATCACAGGAGTGCTGTCCTCTGCTCTGCAGGGAACATGGCTTTGGGATGATCACATCTGGGTTTGGAAAAGCTGAGCCCAGTGCTCAAAGCTGAGCAGGAGAAAGCCCATATCTCCAGGCCCTAAGTCGGGCTGTGAGCTGGAATCACAGAATCCCAAACTGGTTTGGGTTGGAGGGGACACAAATCACTTCAGGGACACCTTCCACCATCCCAGGGTGCTCCAAGCCCTGTCCAACCTGGCCTGGGACACTTCCAGGGAAGGGGAGTCCACAGTCTCTCTGGGCAATAAGCCAGACTTTGCTTCTTTCTTAAGATGTAAGAAACCAAACTAGATTTGGTTTCTGGATTTAAAACTAGATTGGTCTAGATTTGATCCACTAAACTAATTCCACAGTCCAAATCTCCCTGCAGGGGCTGCGTTTCCTGGTTGCATTAGGAAAGGAAAGCATGAGGATATTCCCACAGGTTTCACCCAGGAATTTCTGATTATCCCTTGACATGAGCTCAACACAAACTAGAAATGAGGAATCTTCTACAGGAAAGTGTCCCTGCCCATTCCAGGAGGTTGGAAGTGGATGAGCTTTCAGATCCCTTCGAACCCAAACCATTCAGGGATTCACGATCACCAAAGGGTTCAGCCTTGCCAAGAGCAGCACCCAGGTGAGGAATTGCCGTGCTTCTCCATCACCCCCACACCTCAGACTGGCAGAACCACGCCACTGACCCCCCTGGGAGACAGGAGCAGGCCACTGACAAACAGAAAGAATTCCCGCTGCCATCCGCATGTCATGGGATAAAACAAACACAACGGAACAGAACGAACAGAGGAGTTTGGAGATGCCCAGAAGCACAGACCAAGAGGCAACGCCAGAGGTGCTCAGCTCACCGGCTGAATTCAGGGACTGTAAGGAAGAATGCAAGCTCAGCTGGTGGGCCGAAGATCTTAGCTCAAAGTAGGATCTCCCCGAGAAGCTGGGTTGCAGATTAAGGGTGGAGGAGAAAGGACTCATTCTACGAAGCTGCGATCTTTCCAAAGGCACTGGAAAAGGGAGGGTCTGTTCTTCTGACTGCGTGTCTAAACGTAAGATCAATGCAAACTACAGATCAGAAATGGGGTCTCTGGCAGGGCAGGAATGCCTGGTGCTGGGCAGCCCAGAGAGACCCTGCAGGGCAGCCTGACAGCAAGGAGAACACACATTCATCTTCCACAGTGTCCCCGTGACAAATTCAACTGGCTTGTCTGTAAAGGGACCTCTTCACAGTTAGGCACCTAAAAAAATTCACAGGTTACCATGCACACGTCCCATCGTGCTTTGACACATCCCAAACCTTTTTTGTGCACAATAATCAGGGGTGGAAAACCCAGCTGGTGACGTTTTGCAGGGCTGTGCTAAGCTCTACCACCCTGAGAAGCACCAAGCACCCACCTTACTCAAGGGCTGTTCAGGAGGTTGTGTTCTTGGTATCCCTTTGTACCTGTCAAAACACATCTGAGCCTTACAGCAAGAATTTAACTCGTGGGATTCACAGCAAAAATGTCAGAGCAGAGGGAACCTCTTGGGTCATTTGTTCCCTGCTACCACAGCCACCTCCTGCAATTTCTTCCTTAACCTTTTCCAGGATTATTAGCATGAAAATGCAGAATCCACCATCCACACACTCACACTGTTTTCCCCAGCCTCCCCAGCTCTGCTGTGAGTATGGATTGAGCTGGGAATTGTGTTAAAGCAGATAAAAAGGGAACATTTCTTTGCATGGTGAGTTGTAACTTCTGCAACTCCCTGCTGCTGCTGTGGCCGAGGCTGTGGGAAGCAAAGGGCATCAGTGGGGTCAGAGGAGAGAAATTATTGCACAACAGTCAATAAACAGAGCTCAAAGTTAGGGAGAAACAGCTCCTACCCCTACCAAGAGTGAGAGAACTACTACCACGAGTAGCTGTGCTCATGACTCTTCCTAATCAGCCCCTGTAGCTCCTTACAGGCTCTTCCCCCTTGGGTTCTTCACTCTTTCCAAAACCTGCTGGATAAAAATCCCTGGCTGCTGCCCAGGGTCACTCCATGGATGGGCAGGAATTTAAAAGTGGGCTCCAGATGAGGAGCTGGGTTTGAAAGAAAAAGGTTCTGGTGCTTGGCTTGGCTGGGGAGGGGAGGTGGAAGCTCTGTGCCTGCAGAGGAGCCTGGGAGGCACCACTGAGCTCCATTTCTCCATCTCCACCTGGAGTGAGGTGGTCCTTCATCCTGACATCCAGCTTGCTGGACAGAACATGGCAAGAGGTCAGCAGGAGACTGGCCAGAGGCTGGGAAATCTGCTGGATGAGGGAAAACCAGGAGAGCAGGGGCTGCCCAGCTCAGGGAGGAGGAGGAGGCTGGGAGAGACCTCAGGTCTCCCAGGGGTCAGGCAGCCAAGCAGTGCTGCCACCAGCCAGGCTCTGGGACATGTTTATGCCCTGGGTCACCTTGGAAATGTTATTCCAGATTCACTTCCCAGCTCACAGTTGAGCTTCATTCAGGTGCTGCAGAAACAGAGGTTAAGGCAGAGCCCTGGAGTCTTTGTCTAAGCTGTGACAGAGCAAGAGACACTCCCAGGGATTGTGTGGAACAGCCCCAAATCAGCTCAGCAGGGACTTGTTTCAAGGGAAGGATGTCACCTTCAACCCTTGCTGCCCCTTGCCTGTGCTGGGGACCTTCATCCCTGGGAAGCCCCAGCACATGGGAAGGGCTCTGGAGCACAGACCTTCTCCCAGCCAGGAACCACCTTGTCCTGCTGGTGGCACCAAGAACCAGCTTTAAAGAGTGACCTGAGTGTTTCCTTTGGGATGAGCAGAAGGTGCCTCTCACCACGGGCTGGGAAGATGTTCCTGCTGTAGACTCACACTGCCTTCCCATGGGATTTTCCTCCAGTGCTGCCTGGCTCCCTGTGGCTGTTTGGCTGGGCAGAGCCCCAGACACATCCCCTTCTTCTCAGCCTTGTTCTCTTCAGATGCTGAGGCTCTTTTGCTCCCCACTACCCTCTGCTCACAGAAAGCAGAATGCAGCCTTCAGCTCCCTTCCACAGGCTGCAGGTGAAGATCTCATGGGCCAGAACTACAAACCAGCTCTTAAAAATACCCGAATTCCTCACAACCACATCCAGCAGGACAGCCACGTTGGGAGAGATGCTCTCTTCACATCCAGCCCGTCCCTTCTTTTGTCCTCTCTTCCCACACAACCACTTTGCAGGAAGCTGCAGAGCTGAAGGGAGAAAGCTAAGCCCACTTCAGACAAAACAGCTCTCAAAAAGGCCTGATGCTGCTGTGAAAGGCAGGAATAAAAGCCTGACCAAGGGCTGTGATGTGCGAGGCAGCTCCATTCAACAAGTCACGGATATCCGGAAGCTGCACACACAGATGTGATTTATTTCTCTTTGAATCCAAAAGAGCTCAGGCAGCCTCTAAGAGCACAAAATGCTCCAGGCCCGGTTGACTCTTTCTCCCTCTTTCTTTCGTGCTGGAATAACAAATGCAAAAGCTCATTCAAGTGAAAAGGCTGAATGAATGCAGCCAGGGAGGGTGGAACTTCTCCTTGGTGGCACAGACCAAGCACCAGCCCCAAGCACGGCCCTGCTGGGACCACGAGCAGCTCTTTTCTCCCAGATTCCTTCGTATTTTGGAGCTGGGCTTGAGCTTGGCTCAAGGTGAGAACACCTCTGAGAGGAAATCAAAGCTGGGAAGATCACAGTGGGGACCCTGCAAACTCCTGGCTGGGACAACTTAGAGCCCAACTGCTTTTGATGAGGAAATTGTGTCTCAAAAGTGTTGTGTGAGGCACAAAATGAGATGAGAAGTCAAATCTCTGCTGTCTCCTGCTAAGGCTGGAGTGGGAGTTGTTGACCTTCAGGCTTTGGGAGCACTCCTGGCCAACCTGGCACAGGGCTGGATGCAGCTTGTCCCATCCCTGCATCTGCAGAGAAACTCCTGCAGCTTCTTTGCTGCTGGTGCTCAGTTTGCAAAGGGGCACTGCTGTGTCTCTGACAGCTCTGCCAAAGGCCTCTGTGCTGTGCTGTGACCTCCCTGCCTCTCCTGTCAGAAGTTTGTCACAGTTTTTGCTGTCTGCTCTGCTTCTGAATGAATCCCATTCCTTGCTGACCTGCCCAGGCTTCCAAACTGGAATGCTGATCTCCTGCAGGCAGCAAGAGAAACACTCTGCACAGCCTTGCTCTGCTTTTGTCTACTCTTTTTCAGCAAAAATTCCATTTTTCTCCTTGCTCCAAGCCCCCAGGGCTGCTCTGTGGCAGGGAAGCTCTCACCTCCCTCCCACCCCACCAGCAGCCCCACGAGCTGTGTGTGTTCCCTTCTGATCCCAGCTGGCAGCCAGCTGGATGCTGCTGAGAAAAAAACCCTCACAAAGCTTGGAAAAGAGAGATTTTCATCCAGGAGCAAGGAAAAGGGATTCCAGCAAGCATGGAAAGCTCCCCAGGAAGGGTTTTGTGCCTGGCTGTGGGGCAGCAGACAGGCCTGAGGGGGCTGATCCCTTCCTCCACAGCTGCAGCTCCCAGCTCGGAGCCAGCCCTGCCACTCTCCACCTGCACGTCGGGAATAAACCAATTTTCCACCATGGATTAAGTGCCTGGTGTGACAAATGTACTTAGAGCCAGGCAGGGAGATGCCCCTGCAGCCTGCAAGGGAGTGTTTAATATTCTGAGTGCCTGTGGCTGTGGGGGTGATGCAGACCATGCCAGGACACATCCCTGGCTCTGGAAGGACACCCACACTGCTCCATGGTCCCTGTGCTCCCTGTCCTGCCCTGCCAGGGCTCAACCCTGGCATTGTGCAGTCAAGCACAGCCCTCAGGAGCAAGGCTGGCAAAGGGTTTTGCTTTAAATGGGACCAATGAAAACATCCGAGCTCCCCTTTTGTGTCGCATCACCCCGAATTTCAACACCTCCCCCTGTGCCAACCAAAAAAGGGGTTGCAATCCTCTGCAAAGGAAAAAGGGTGAGACAGAGGGAAATTCTGGCGCTGTTGGAGGCTCCTGACACAACTTTCCCCCTCTGGTTCCTGCAGGGGCTGCTCAAGGAGGGCCAGTGGAGCTGAGCTGAGCTGGGTTGTGCTGAGCTGAGCTGCATCCGAGTGTTTTGGGCTGGAGCTGCTGCAATTCCTTACCCTCAGAAGTCTGGAGCACCAGGGTCTTGCTGTAGGGGCTCACTCCTGACTTGTTGAAGGCCTTGACCCGGGCGCTGTAGGTGCTGTTGAAGTGCAGCCCATCCACCGTGCACATGGTCTCCTTGCCCACGTACACCTCCTGCAAGGCAACACCTCCTGTCAGTGCCACCCCCGGGGCTGGAAAACCCCAATGGCAGGGCTGGGACACTGCCCCAGGGGCTGGGACACTGCCCCAGGGGCTGGGTATGCACAGGATCCCACCCTGCTCTGCTCCCTGCACAGGGCTAAGGCTGAGCAAAATGGGATTTGTTCCTTGGGATGCTGGAGGTGAGGGGGGTTCTGCCCCTCTGCTCTGCTCTGAGATCCCACCTGGAGTTCTGCTCCCAGCTCTGGGGCTCCAACATCTGTGGCTTTGATTTTACATGTCTCAGACTTGCTCTTGATATTAAAGCAAAAAGCCTTCTGATGTTTTGGAACTCTTGAATTGAGTTCCCAAGCTCTTTCATGTAAATAAGAAATGTTTACATTCTTTAGTTCTGATAGAATATTTGAGTGATTGGTATGAACACCAATCCAAGTGATGGGATGTTCTGCCTTGGCCAATAATTGGCCACCTTTGTACAGTGGATATAAATGGAGTCAGAAAATTAGAATAAAGAGATTTTTGCATGCTGACTTTGGACCTGTCTGCCTCCTCTTTTCCAAACTCCAAAAAACAAGTGCTGCACCCCCAGAAGAGGTGCAACAAACATCAGGAGGATGTGGAGCTGCTGGAGTGAGTCCAAAGGAGGCCCTGGAGCTGCTCCAAGGAGCCAGGCTGGGAGAGCTGGGAATGTTCATCTGGAGAGGAGAAGGCTCCAGGGAGAGCTCAGAGCCCCTGAAGGGGGCCTGAAGGGGCTCCAGGAGAGCTGGAGAGGGACTGGGGACAAGGCATGGAGGGACAGGACACAGGGAATGGCTTCCCATAACAGAAGGCAGGATTAAGTGGGATATTAGAAGGAATATTATCAGCAGCAAGCACTGACCTTGTTCTCCCCACACCCAGCCTCCTGCTCCCTTCTCTCCAGGTCCCACCCACATCAACTCTCCTTTGCCTCAGCTCTGCCCTGGCTCCTGCCTGCCTGAGCTCCTTGTGGATAAATTCAGAGTGCAATGGGCTCTCAGTGCATGTGAACACGCCAGGATCATTATCGGCGTGTTGGATCAGAGAAAAATCATATTTTAATTGTGTAATTACAGCAATTTCCAAGCCCTCAGGCCTTAAACACCTCTGCTTGCTGGCAGCTGGCAAACCACGAGGCTTTCATGGCAATTAGTGTACCTTGCATGAAATATTCAGCAAGCCAAAAATATGGGAGCTTCATGGAATCATGGAATGGTTTGGGTTGGAAGGGACCCTAAAGATCATCTTACTCCAACTCCCTGCTGTGGGCAGGGACACCTTCCATTATCCCAGGCTGCTCCAAGCCCTGTCCCACCTGGCCTTGGACACTTCCAGGGATCCAGGGGCAGCCACAGCTTCTCTGGGTAACAAGAGCTTTAAACCTGTTTGAGTTTCCAAGCCAACTTGGCCACTGGAAAGTGAATTTTCACCCCCTCAAAAAAATCCCCCTGTACCCCCAAACCCCACAGCCTGCCTGCACCATCCGCTTCCTTGAGCACCCCAGAAGGGAAGATTTACAAAAAAAAAATGAGGACAATTTCTGTGGTCACCTGATGACAGGGAAATCACTGGAGGCAGAAAATCCCCTCCCCACAGGAGTGGCCCCAAGCACCTACCCTGAACTGGCCACCGTTGCCATCGTCCAGCTCCAGGATGTATCCCTCCACCTGCACCGTGGACAGAGGGGGCTGCTTCCAGGACAGGGTGGCACTGTTGTTGTGGGTGCAGCACTCCTCCAGCTGCAGGATCGGCGGGGCCGGCACTGGGGAGGAGACTAATCACCAATTAGTGTAATTAGTGCCACCCTGAGGGATGCAGGGTGCCTTTACTGCCTTGGTGGGGTAGGGGAGGAAGCAGAAAGGATTGTTCTCCCTCCAAGTTCCATCAAATTCTTCCCCCCTCATCCCCAGTCTGGTGAAACTTTTCTGCTTTATTCCCATTTTGTAATGAATTTTGGAGAATTATGGCCTGTTTTGAGCTGCCTGCATCTTTCATGCAGCCAGTTTTTAACCTGGGACATTCTCCCACAGGTTCTGCAGAACCCTGGGTCTGGACTGATCTACAGCCCTGCTTTTCCACTTAATAAACTCACTGCAACAAAACTGGGGGGGCTGAGCACCCCCTTTGGCTCCCATCAGCTGCACAGGGGACAGAAAGAACTGCCAGGGGGTTTTTGTGGGGGCATCTCCATGTGTCCCACAGCCCATTCCTGCTCTGAAAAGCACAGGAAGAGTGACAGCCTGGCAGGGAGATGTCCCCTGAGACATCTCTCAACAGAGCTGCTCATGCACCCTCCTCATCCTCACTGCCCAAAGAGCCAGTGGAAACGGGCATGGAGAACCCAGACAAGATGGGGAGGAGCCATGGATGGCTGGGAAAAAGCTGGATTTGCTGGCAGAGGCTCAGCATTCACCCTCTGCCACTCCTCCACTCCTGGGCTGGCAGTGGGGGTGGGATGCCTTTGCACCTATTGCTCTGCTCTTTATTGAGGCCTCAGGTGCTGCCCTCCCTCCCTCCCCTGGTGCTGTGACACAGATTTGGGATCCCAATCCAGCCTCCTGCAAGCCTACAAAACCAACAGCTGGCTTCCACAGCGAGGGTGAACTGGGAGGAGGAGGAGGGATTTGATAAGAGGAGGGCGGGCGGCTGAAGCAGCAGCAGATTTGCTCTTAATAATTAAAAATAACCTTCTGGGCTAAATTGCAGAAGGGAGGGCAGGAAGACAGGGATGTGGAGCAGCCATCCAGCCCTCCCTGGGTTTGCTATCCAAACATATTCCTGACATTTCAAATTAACAGCCTGGCTAATGAAGAGCAAGCGCGGGCAGCTCCTCACTGCCAGCACCAGCGGGGCCATCAGCTGAGGATGCTCCTTGTGGTGACAGAGAGTCTTGGGTTGCCATGAGAGATGTAACCAAAAGGGTTTATTCTATTAACATCTGTTGAAACTGGTGTTTTTTCTTTATATCTTTTGTAACCCATTCCTCATAACTCCGGGAGGGGGAAGGGAGTTTCTGTCTTCTGTTCATGGGCAGCTGTTCAACCAGCTGGGGCAGGGTTTGTTCTTTATCCCTTCCAGGACCCATCCTCCTTGCAGGGGATCTCTGCTGTTCATGGGCCATCGAGGCTCAGCCATGGCTGAGACAATTCCATCATCCATGGGGAGATGCTGCACCCAGGGGAGGAGCCCAGCATTCCTACCTGGATAAACCTGGGATTGGGAACAGCAGCACAGCCTGTGTGCACTGGATTATTGACCTGGATAAACAAACCCTGGGATTGGGAACNGTTTATTTGTATTTTTGTACTACTACCTTTTTATTTTTAATATTCCCAGTAAAGAACCGTTATTCCTATTCCCATACCTTTGCCTGAAAGCCCCTTAATTTCAAAATTATAATAATTTGGAAGGAAGGGCTTTACGTTCTCCATTCCAAGAGAAGCTCTGGCTTTCCCTGGCAGACACCTCTCTTTCCAAACCAAGACACAGAGGAAGAATCTGTGGCCAACATCCTCCCTGTCCCTGAGCACTGAGACACCCTGATGTGTGCAGACAGCTCCTGGGCCAGGAATTCCAGCTGTGGTGGGAATGAAGAGCAGTGCCAGACCTGTGGCTGGTGGCTCCTCCACCAGGCAGCTGAAGCTCCAGCCCACGTTCAGTGTCCTCCTGAGCCCCCCTGGGTCACAGCCCCTTTCCAGCTTTGTCAGCTTCCCTGGGCTTGCCAAATCCCAAATTTCTCATGGGCTGCAGCAGCCCTTGGTGAGACAGGAGAAGCAGCACAGAGGGAATGGGGAACAGGGAGGAAATTAAAACCAAAATGATGATCTAAGCCAATGCTGAGATGGGGAGAGGGAGGGCAGAGCCCAAGCTAAATGACCTGGCTCTCTGTTTGGAGGGACATCTGCTCTGTGACAGATGCTGCTCTGCACTGAACGAGCGTGGGGGTGTGAGGAGAGGTTTGGGAAAAGCCTCGTGCTGCTCTCAGAAGAGAGGTCCCAACCTGCAGAGCACTTTCCAATGCACTAATAACTTTGTCAGAGCACTTTTTAATGCACTGATAACATTTTAATGCAGTAGGAGTGCTTTTCCAGGCAAAGCCAAGCTCCTGGCACCCTGCTCTGGTACACAGATGCCCAGGGATCCAAGACAGGGAGGAAGATGGTCAGCCTAGGGATGCAAAACACACAGAAATGGGCACAACTCCGGCTCTGGGGTGCCCAGTCTTGCTGGGAGATGAGAAACTCTCCTTTTCTGCCCTTTCCCTGGGATGAGCTGCAAGGAAACTCCCATCAGGAGCAGAGCTAAGCTCTGGGAAGGCACTGGAAGGATCCTTACCTTTCATCTGGACAAAGTCAAGCTGGTGGATGGACTGGAGCAGAGGGGCATTGTCCAGGTTCAGGTCGAAGTCCGTGGTCATGCGAGGGGTGAGCGTCCCCTTGCCCCACTGATCCTCAGTCATGTGCACCCTCCTGATGAGAGCATCCGAGATCTGCAGGGATGGAGCAGCCTCAGCTGCCGTGGGGAGTGTCCCAAGCCTCGTCCCCACCCTGCTCTCCCCCTCCCTCTGATGCCTTAAGTTTTGGCTTCTATGTTTTTCATGTTCTGTGGTGCCCAGGGGTGCAGCTCTGAGCTCACAGTCAGGGTCACTCAGCTCTGCACACAGCATGGACACAAAACAAATCCTTTTCCTGCTGCACACCAAGAACAACTTTCAGGCCCAAAACCATGAACAACAGTGGAAAGAAGAGAGGAAACAATAAGGATGGGACTTCACAACCTGAAGATGTAATTGGACAATTAAACTCCAAGATGCAAATGGACCAAAACTTATAAAAATGTGAGACCTCACGGCCAAGTGTCCATTTTGTGACCATTCTTAGTCCACCTTGGGTGTAGCCCTGGCCAGGCTCTTGTCCTGCCCCAGGTGTATCCTTAAAGGCCTTTTAATAAATATCTACTTTATTTTCTAGCTCTGTTCCAGCTCAGCCTTCCCAAAGCATCACCTCTGCCTCCCAGGCCGGCTGCTGAAGGCTGGGATGTCACTCCTGGTTTCCAGCATCGCTCCTCACTGCAGGTTTGGCTGGAAGAGGGAACCCTGGAGTGCTGGGTGCTATTTCATGGCAGGGTTTAGTGCCAAAGGGAGCCCAGGAATGACAGCTGGGATGCAGCTCCCAAGGGCTGTGTGTTGGCCTCTCAGTGGAGAGCCACGAGCTCATTGTGATCCTTGCTCCAGAGAGGCACCATCCACTCCCTGCTCCAGAAATATCCCTGCCCCAGAGAGGCACCATCCACTCCCTGCTCCAGAAACATCCCTGCCCTGCCCTTGCTCCTGCCCTGATCAGAGGCAGATCCTTGATTTTGTGGGGCCATCCTGCCCGGATGAGCCCCCAGCTGTGCTCACCTGCAGGAAGCCGCTGGGGTCGTTCTCCTTGATGACCTCCAGGCAATATTCCATCAGCCCCGTGGTCTGGCGCAGCTTCACCGTGCAGTGCGAGATCTGGTCCCGCACCACCTGCGGGGGACAAGGACAGCAGGGTCACAGGGACTCCAGGGGACAGGGAGAGGCAGAGCTGCACAATTCTCACACACTGAAACTCCAGACCTTTCAAAACCTGCTGGACAACAACATAAACCCCAGAAAGTTTCGAAGGTTCTGTCCAACCCAAACTAATCCTGTTCCACTCCCTGTTGGAACTCTGGAAGCTGAGAATTTTGGGCTTTCTGTGCTCACAGGCATTGACCCTCAAGAGAACATTTGACCTGAGGCTGTGGAAGAGGCTTCCAAAATTGAGCAATAATAATAATACTACTACTAATAATAAAAAATATTGTATTATAATATTATAATAATTATATATTATTATATTATATAAACATAATAATAATAATAATATTAGGGATTATGGGTGTGTAGTTTGAATAGAAGTGTGTGACATCACAGGGTGCAAAACTCAGAATTTAAGGCTTTGGACTGTAATTATATATATAAGGCAAGATGGAGGATTTAGGACATAGGCTGAGTTCTTCTTTCCTCTTTTTCTTCATGGGTTTAGGTAATGTTTTGTAATTGGGTAGAAAAATCTGCATGGCAGATCATGGGTTGTTGGTTATTGGGTTAAAAGTAAAAATAATTTAGGTGTCCTTTCATAACTGGACAATTTGTGCTTAAAAGACCATGGAAAGAGATAGAAACAGAGCCATTTTTCACCTTGTTAGCCAGAACTCACAACCTGTGAGACTGTAACATAAATAAGAACTAATAAACACCTGAGCCTGAACATGAACTGTGTCTCCTGAGCATTCATCCTAGCTCTGACAGAAGAAAAGATAAAAACCTCACAACTCCCTACTCAGGTACCTCCTACTCCCCACCTTCCACTACCTCAGGCTGCTCCCAGCCCTGTCCTATCTAGCCTTGGACACTTCCAGGGATGGAGAGTCCACAATCTCTCTGGGCAACCTGTTCTAGCAAGCTTTGTTTAGCCCAAAATCATTAACACACATAATTATTCAAAGCAGGAGGGCAGCTCCGTGCCCTGCTTTTAATTAAGCCAGCTTCCAAATGGCAGCTTGAGAGCTCCACGTAAAGCAAACACCAACAGATCCACAGCTGCCCTGTCCACCCCTGGAAGGCAGCCAGGTTATGGGGCTGGCTCTGGGGCAGCTGCACTCAACAGCCCTGGATGAGCAGTGACCCTGGCAGCTGCTTTTTCCCAGAGGAATGAACGCATCACCTCCTCCAGCCTCATCCCTCAGGATCTGTTTGAGATGCTCATCAGCTGAAGGGACCATGCTGCAGAATTCCCTCATTTTCTCCACTGAGCTCTGAGGGACAGAAGTTCTGGGGTGAGGAGATAAATAAATCCAAGCTGTGCCTGGGACAGCCCAGGCTCCACATTGAGGCACCTCATGCACTCACAGCTCCTTCCCCACGGGATCACATTCCAGCATCCCTGCAGAGAAGCAGAGAAGAGTGTGTGTGGTTCTCCTGGTGCCTGAGGGCTCTGCTGACCTTCCCTGAAGCACAGCAAGGAGCAGAGGTCAGGCTGGATGCCACAAGGATTTATTTGAAGGCTGAATCCTGAATCCTGCAGGTCCAAGATTTCTGCTGGGGGACACTGGCAGAGCAGCTTGGGAAGAGAGATTTTATTCTTAGATGAACATGCTCAAACTCTCATGGAAGATTTTGTGTTCTGTACTCCTGGAAGAGCTTTAAAAAGCTGTGTAATGTTCTCCACCAGCACTGAACAAAGCTGTGCAGCTCCGTGGAGTGTCACAGTGAGAATGAGCTGCAGCAGGATGGGAAAAGCTGCAAGAAACAGGGATGAACATTCCTGGGAACTCAAAGCAGTGCTGGGATGCTCACTCTGAGCTGGAGAGCTCCTCCTCTTGCCAGCATCCCTCCAGCTTTCCTGTCTGAGGGATGGGCAGGGCAAAGGAAGCACATCAGACTCCCACAGTGAAGGAACCTGGGCTTCGAGGGGGGGGTGACTCCTGCAGGGCAATCAATGCCGTCACTGTGTTGGTTAATTAAAATTTAATCACCTCTACTTAATCATCTAGCAGGAAGAAAAGAATTACCAGTCTTGCAGCTTAGGAGCACGGATTCATTCAGGTTGGGAAAAGCCCTCCAGGACCACCCAGGCCAACTGTTCCCTCAAAGCCACCACTGACCCATGTCCCCAGGTGCCACATCCACAGGGATTTTAAATCCCTCCAATGGAGACTCCTGAGCAGCCTGTGCCAGGGCTGGACACCCTTTTTCCATGAAGAAATATTCCCTAATATCCAATCTAAACCTTCTCTGGTGAGGCTGTTTCCTTTCATCCCATCCCTTGTTCCCTGGGAGACTTGGGGACAACATCGCTGCTGGTGTGAAATGCCATTAAACACTCTCCAGAACAGCTCCAGATTTTTAGGGAGCAGCCATTCCTTGCTGCTTTCAGCCATCCCAGCCTGGTGCTTCCAGGTTGTGGCAGAGGGAGGCTGGAACAAGCCCAGGAGCTGGGGAGGGGGTGCAGCCAGAGCACCCCGTGTGCAGGGTGGACAAGGCAGCAGAGGGAGCTCCCATATTGCTCCTCTGGACCAGGACATTGTCCAGAGGCTTGTGGGGATGCTGGATGGCTCTGAGATGGAGCTTTTTGTGCAGCAGGACCTGCACATGCTGCTTCTGGCCTCAAACACTGTTGTGGTTGGAGTGGGGCGTTCACTGAGTGCCAGTTTCTAACACTTGAGTGCACTGGAACAGCTCTGCTGGGGTGAATCACAGAATTCCAGAGTGGTTTGGGTTGGAATGGATCTTTAAAAGCCATTCAATCCCACCCCTGCCATGGGCAGGGACACCTTCCACTATCCCAGGCTGCTCCAAGCCCCATCCAACCTGGCCTTGGACACTTCCAGGGATCCAGGGGCAGCCACAGCTTCGTTGGGAAACCTGTGCCAGGGCCTCACCACCCTCACATCCAGGAATTTCTCCCAATATCCCATCCATCCCTGCCCTCTGGCAGTGGAAAGCCATTCCCTGTGTCCTGTCCCTCCATCCCTTGTCCCCAGTCCCTCTCCAGCTCTCCTGGAGCCCCTTCAGGTCCTGTAAGGATAAAGCAGAGCCGACAGCTGGTCCTGGAGATCCCACTCCTACACTGACCTTCCTGAAAGAGGGCAAGGCCCTGGATTTCCTTTCTCAGCAGGGATGCTCAGTCCTTCAGGGCAGGATCCAGAAGGTGCAGTGGGGGTGCACAGGAGCCTTTTGGCTTTGTGTGACCCCTCCTGCTCAGGAGCTCTCTGCTCCTGGAAGGGTTTTTTTGGCCTGTGTTGGGTCTCCCAGCTGCAGACCATGAGATCAAAGCAGCCTGTGGGGTCCAACCCTGCTGCTAGAGCACATCCTGACTGTGCCAAACAAGCCAGAGGAAGGTTTTGCATTCCCTGCCTGCTGGGCTGCAGATTGGCAAGAGGGGATCTCACCAGGAATCCCGCCAGGAACCCCACCAGGAATCCCACCAGGAATCCCACCATGAACCCCACCAGGAACCCCACCAGGAATCCCTTCCTCACGTGAGACCCCTCAGTGGGGAAATGCCCGTGCCACGGGCAAGGCAGAGAAGATGGGATTGCTAAAACAAATCTCCTTATCTTCTTTGCAGCCTTAAATCTCTGTCTGCTTTGCCCAGGATAATGAATTTGTGAAGCTCTCCCTGCCAGAGCTGACGCTTCCCAAGTATTTCCAGCAGAATTGCCATCTGCTCCCTCCAGCCAGGCACCAGCCCCAGGAAACTGCAGTTGCTGGCTGAAGACATAAGAAAAGCTCTTTTCTTTTTCTATAAAGATGGTCAAAGACCAGAAAAAAAAAAAAAAGAAGATGCTGTGGAGTTTCCAGCATTAGAGACGCTCCAAACTCATGGGGAGTGAGTTCCAGGTGAATCCAGAGCTGCAGCTCTGTCCCAGCCCTTCAACTCTGATTCCCTCAGGGATCCAGCATCATCCCTCTGGATGCCCCTCAGGGCATAAACAGCATTTTAATTTCAGCATCTCTACAGCATAAAAGCCAACAGCAGAAATCCACGTTGCCTTCACCAGCACCAAATTGTTTTTAAGGCAAAAAGAGAGGGATTTTTGGTTGGGATCTAGTGGAGCTGGGTAGCTTTGAAGGAGAGATGGGATGCACACAGGACAGACAGACTCCATCAATCACTTTGATTAGTAAAATTAAAGGTTTTAGAAGTGAGACATAAACATCTCTCACACATTTGAAGGCCTGGTCTGAACCCAGTGGGGTCAATAAAGCCAAAAGATTTTCCACGTGGCCTTAAGCCACTTGAATCCTGTGGTTCTTAAGGCACAGAATCCTGGGATTCTCCTCATGAATGAAGGATTTCTACTCCCTGGCAGCCCCTCTCACCCCCATAATTCAGAGTTTGTTGATGGAGAGAGCTGGAAGGGAAATTTGGGAGTTCTCCAAGCCTTGGATTTGTGCAAGAGCCTGTGCTGGGCTGAGGGGCAGCCTTGGGAGCCCAGGAAGGATTGACAGGATGCACCAGATTCCCAGGAAAACCTGGCACATCCACATGGGTTTTGAACACATCCAGGGATGCTGATCCTACTGCTGGCCTGGACAAGCCTCTCCATGAAGAAATTTTCCCTCACATCCAATCTAAATCTCTCCTGAAACAACTTGAGGCTGTTTCCCTTTGTCTGGGAACACAAAAAAAACCCCAATCCCAGCCTGGCTCTTCAGTGGCTCAGATTTTGATGGGATTTGGGAAGCTCCATACATTTTGTTTCCCAAATACCATTTTTTCCACCCTTTACATGCTAAATAAGCACCTGGCTGCTAATTCCAGCCCATAAAAAGTGTTTTTTTTGTGCACTCACAGCAGTTCACCAAGACCTTAAAATAGGACAGCTCTTTCAAGAGCTTCTCTTCCCTGAGATGACATTAACTATAATTTACATTTTAATTTTAATATGGCTCCTAGAAGGCAATAACACCTCCACTCAGCTCTACTTAAGTGTCTTCCTCCCTTTTTTTAGCACTTGGATGGGTAACAGATTTCAACCTTCCCAGTGCCTGGGATGAATCCTGCTGGGAATGTCACGTGGAGGACACGGATCCTCCTCACCCTGGGTCACCTGCAGGGCCCTGGGGATGGAAGGTGCTTGTCCTGTGCTTCACCACGGAGCTGCACACCCAGATGGGAAAAAAAATTCCAGCTGGAAAACTCTCCAGGACAGAGCCTGGCAAGGTTTGAGTGGCTGAATCCCACAGCCAGAGCTTTTTCCAGGTGGGTGTTTCCATGGTGACTTGGGAGAGGAGGCTCAGGATGGAGCTGGGAAAGCAGGAGCCTGATCCAACTAGAAAATCCTGAGTGCAGCCCTGAAGAAGGAGCAGCATTCCACCTCTGGAGATGCAGTGCCATGGACAGGAACCCTTGGGGAGTGTTTCCTGCATAATCTGCTCTCCTGGGAAATGTGGCAAGTGCTGTCTGCCTGAACAGCCTGGAGAAACCATGGAGCAAAGGCATCCCATGGCCTGAAGGCTGGAAAAGGACTGGAATGGTCCATAATGGTGCTGAGAGCTTCAGGAGGTGCACCCACAGGAGAGATTCCTTCCTGGGACAACACTCCAGGGAAGCCTCTGTGTCCCCTGCACAAACCTGGAGGACATCATCCCATGGGAAAGACTCCTTTGAAAACCAGGACCAGCCCTGAGAGGGACAGAGCAGGAGCTCTGTCCTGCAGGTGGAGCAGGCACCTGGCCCCAGTGCTCCTCCAGGGGTTGTTTTTTTGAAGTTCAGGTGGTCAATCCTAAACCTGGCCGTGGTGGGAGGCTGGAGAAGGGCAGGGAAATGTCCCTTCCTTGTCCTCACAAGCCTCTCCCTGCTCTGCAGTAATCAGTGCTGGCCCAGAGTCAGGCCTGGATGTGTGCCTGCCCCCAGGGAATGTGTGTCAGGACAAAGCAGGGTGGCCCCAAAGCCAGGCTGGCCCCAAATCCAGGAGCCAGCCCCACGGAGATGGGAACTCAGGCTGGGAACCTGGGCTGTGTCCTCAGAGCTGCCTGTGGCTCTGTGCCAGGGTTGGCTCTGTCCCCCTGTGCCTCTCCTGCTCCCTGCCACCCTGCCAGCATGGCCAACATCCCACTGGGCAGGAGCAGCAACCCTTGGAGACACCGGACACAGGACAGGAGCCAGGACAATGCTGGAGCCTCCAGTGGGATCTGGAAGGGCTCCCTGGCACTGCCAAAGCTCACTGTGACCACCCATCCCCCAGGGTGAGATCCTCCAGGGCAGGGCAGTGACAAGTGGACACACAGGACAGCCCTGGAGGCTCTGGACAGGCCACCTGGGGGACAAGGGGGACATTCTCAGCACAAGTCAGCAGCCAAAAGTGTCCTGTGCTGGTGGGAACATCACCCAGGGCAAGCTCCACAGTCCTGCTGATGCCTTAAGTTTT
>VWYP01015227.1:0-68550 GCA_013400435.1 Pycnonotus jocosus
TTCCCATTCCATCAACATCTGGGCATTCAAAAGTGTTTTGACATACAAGTAGCCACATCTACTTATGTGTGTGAAATTGCTTAATTCTGAATTGGACTGCAAGGAGAACACTTGATATTATAGTAATATTCTGTCAGGAGTGTGTCTGCAGAATTTATCTTTGTTGCAATTTCTAGCACATATAAACTTTAACAAAGATAGGCTTTCAATGCTGAAAACAAAAATTCTCTTTTATTTTTCAACCCTGTATGAGAATATAATTCGTGCATTCCCATTACTTGATGTAAAATTTAGAACTTGAACATGGAACTGTAATATTACGCTTTTAACTGAGATAGAAATGAAAGTAAGTTAGATAATAGCAAATAACAACTTAATTTGCTCACTTCAATCATCTGGGCTCTTTTCTAGCACGTAGCAATATATTCAGCTTGAAATGTACAAACAATGAGATTTTGAAATGTGCAATTCAGCAGCATAAAAACTTGTATAAAGTTCATCCAAGATAAATTAAATATAAGCCCAGAAGGGTTATGGGATTTTTTTCCCTCCTTCTGTTGTGTTTGAGACAGCTTTTTATTTAGGCCAGAAAACAGAGGCGAAAAAAAATCCCTTCTTCTTTTTCCCTCTTTCTGCATGAACAGCACTATCTGCACAGTCTAAAAAGATTGCTGCAAATGGAGTGAGATCTGTGGGAGACTACTTCTGAAACACAGAATCAGCGGTGCCTGATTCAGTTATCACACAGAGAAATAATAATAAAAAAAGAGCAAATATGTCATGATCATTACTAGCACTGAAAGTTATATATGGTTAACTGCTGAAAACTGAAACAACAGGAGCAGTGGCTGAAATTAGCTATGCAAAAAAAAAAAGTTAAATAATATCTAAAGAAAACTTTAATACTTTTTTCTTTCTCTACCCCAAACAAGGCCAAATTTAATTTTGATATGTTAGAACACCCATGTGTTTATGAGTGAAAAACACTTCAAGACTTTTTAAATGATAACAGAGTTTTTACTGCAGAGCAGATAAATAATATTTAAGAAAGCAATTCAAAACACAGTGTAAAATTATCAGAAACCTTCAACAAACAAGCAATGGAACAAGGTAATTTCACGAAGACTAAACAGAAACTAAAGAAAGGAACAAAAAACCTAAACCAAACTGAAACAAAACCCCAAAAAACAACAAAAAACAACAAAAAGAACAAAAATATGAAACAAAGCAATGATTAAATCACTAAAAAGAAAATATTTGTACAAGCACAATTTTTGGGAAGAGGGGCCTCCAGTAGCTACCAGAGGTGAGAGAAAAATGTGAGAGCATATGGTAAAGGTGGAATCCATTGTGCCCAGCTTGATACCTATATTTAGGGCACAAAAGCTAGATTGTCCGAGTATTCAAATATGTGTAATAGCCAATAAAAACAGCTTTAGAAAAGCACATTTGGGAAAACACAAAGTTGATCTAGAGACTTGTAAATCTTTCAACCAACTACAGAGGGAGCTGAAATTGTTCAATTTAGCACAAAATGTAGATACAAGTTTCCTCACAACGTTTAGTGGATTTGAGCCTGTTGCAGGCTGAATCTCAGACTAGCATTAGGAATCGTAAAATAGGTGACCCAAAAAATGGTGAACAGATAGGAGAATGGGAGAAATTTCAAGCAGGAAAACCATCAACACGAGACACTGGCCAGGCCAGATAATGGCCAGTGTCTTATTTTAAGATAAGCATGGATTTAAAGAATGGATGAACACCACCAGGATCCAATAGATAAATAATTCTTAGGTTGCATAAACAAACAACACAGCAACAAAGACATTGAGGTCTGCCAAAATAGTCAATAAAATACATTGCCTTAAAGGATATAAAAAGGAGAAGAGGGCAGGGAGAAACAGAAAAGAAAACAAATGCCAAATTATCAGTAGAAGTCTTAACATCAAGTTTTCTGCTGGTCCCAGTAACTACGGAAATAGAGGATTATGATCAGTACTAGAAAACAAAGCAGATGAAGAACATTTGCCATCAGAAGATAACCAGTTCTCAGCAAATAGTTATAGGGCAAATAGTAGAGCCATTTATGCAACAAGTGATAGTTACATATAACAGTCACAAAAACATTTTAAAATCTCTTTCACAAAATTAGTTCATTTTAGAAAGAGGTATATGAGGAAAAGTAGAGATAAAATAATTCTATGTTTACATTCTATGTACTGTGAACCTTAGTAGAAAATTAAGCAACAGGTTTTGCATTGAACTTTGACTTGAACAAAGGGAAAGCAAATAGTAGCTGCTCTTACTTTTCTTTTGAACTGTATATTAGGCATATTTGGACTCTCACATAATTTGATAGTGGAAAAAAAACCTAGAGAAAAAAAATCTCAACTAGATGAAGTGGCTGAAGTCACTGGTTCTGTTCAGTGTGGAGAACACAAGATTGAGGCTAGACCTCATCGCTGCCTGCAGCTTTTACAAGAGGGAAAAGGAGGGGCAGGCACTGATCTCTGCTCTTTGGTGACTACTGACGGGACTAGAGGGAAGGGGCTGAAGTTATTTCAGGGAAGGTTTAGGTTGGATATCAGGAAAAGATTCTTCACCCAGAGGGTGACAGCGCACTGGAACAGATTCCCTAGGGAATTGGTCACAGCACCAAGCCCAGCAGAGTCCAAGAAGAGTTTAGAAAACCCTCTCAGACATATGACGGAATTCTTGGGATATTCTGTGCAGGGCCAGGAGTTGGACTCAGTGATCCTTGTGGGCTCCTTCCAACTCAGGATATTGCAAGATTCTATAAATTTAAGCGATGTGTGTTTTTTGTGGATAGAATTTACAATTGCAGTTCTTTGAGGGGCAGGCAAAGACATGATCTTCATGTAAAAGAATGTTTCAGGGAGACAGAAAAGCATAGTGAGATGCAGAACTGCCCAGAACTGAAAGTGTGACTGTGGTAAGGACTGTGACAAAAAGCTGACAGTAGGACAGACAATATTATAATAACATGACACAGGTTCCTCCTTGCCAGGGGCTCATCACTGCTGGACTGTGGCATCCCAGACTGAAATCTCATCAGCTTGGGCTGAGAACTCCCTACATGAAAAAGTTACAATGCTCTAACACTTGCTAAGTCAACAGAAGTAGGAGCTGGAAAACCAAACCACCACCATTATTTCCTCTCTTGTGCCACTAGAAAGTAACTAGTTATAAGCTTCAAAGGCACTGCAGGCTGTTTGGATTCGTATACATGGAGTTCTCATTAGCACACGGTCCTGGTCCCCGACTAAGCTTTCACGTACCGCAGTATGGCATACATTTTATTTCAATATCAGTTCTGTGTTAAATCCCAACATAAAATTTGCATAACTAGCAGAGTCAGCAAATACAGGGTCTTATCAATAAGTTGTGCACAGTCTGTCATCAACATGTTGGCTGACAGAAAGCTTTATTACAAAAACTTAGTCTGAAAGATATTAGAACATTCCCCAGGGACACCAAAATGAATTGGCAAGTCTGAAGTTCGGTGTTACTGAGAACTGTTTTTGCTCTGCAAGTTATTTATCCATGCCAAAGTATTAAAAAAAAAAAAAGGAAAAAGTGAAAATTTACAATCCATAATAGTCAAGTGCCTAGATGAAAAAATGCTGGCCTTAAAGCCTCTGCCACCAGGTGCCACGACCCCAGGCCACTGGTGCTGACACCATGGGGCCCTTCCAAAGGAGTTTAATCCAGATTTCTGGTATGTGAGCTCATCTCTCCCTTGCTCTGTGGGGCACCAGACCTTTCACACCTGTAGATTCTCTGCCATCTTTGCAGCAGGAGGAAGCACAATGATCTTCCTGGGGACAGCCCTCTGCCTTGGCTAAACAAGCTGCTGAAATACTAAGACAATAATAAGAATATTAACAGTGCAGCACTTGGGAACAGAAAAACATTTCCTCTATTTCTAAAACCACACATTCAAGTCTGTGCTGTTCTGACTTCATTACCCAAGCTTATTATTACATCATTGCCTGAAATTATCCCATTATTATTCTGCATGTCACATTTACACAGCAAATAAATAGGGAATAAGTAATTATAAATGCCAGTAATGTAAAGGCATTTTGTCAAATATTAAATGCCTAAATATTTCTGAATACCTACCTAGATAAATCATTGACTGTCACATATTCAGAATTTAATGACTGAGACCTTTGTCACTTTTGAAATAACTAAAAAGTTGCTTTGCTTGGATGCATGAAAATATTACCATATTACCTCATTTATTTTTAATCTCTTCACATGCAGTATAAAACAAAAAGAAATCTACATACAAAACTGAAGATTCTTTCAAATATATTCATTTGTATGCATTGTGTGGGTTCAATGGAATTCATGAACTTGGAGATATGTATAACTGACAGAAATCTCTTCATTCATTTTTAAAGGCCTTACCTCTGCAAAACCATGAAAAATATATTTGAAACAAGCAAATTGCTGGTTTCAAGCTTTGTATTTACTGTGGCCTGCAGATGAACAAAAGATATATGAACATTCAGAGATAGCAGATAGGATTCCTCTATTTATACATGCACTCCCTAAATGTGAACAACTCTAACTCTGTAATTTTTTTGTTTTTATTAGAAGCCTGGACATAATTTCCTTCAATTTAATTGAATGTGCAGTTTGGAATACATGAAAATGAAGAAAATATATATTTTGAAATATCTTGTGTATGAGATGTTTGAAAATCCATCAGACTTTAAAACAAGAGGACAGTGTACTGTGTAAACAGAAGACATTACTGGTCGTACCCCTCCCTCTTCTCTGCATGTCAATCCCAAACTTAATTTACCAGAAATAATGGCTCTATGTTAAAGAGTATTGCAGCTGGGAGTATTTCTGCAATACATCACCTACATATTTTACTGTGAAAAATGTGACTTCAAAATGTACCTGTCCAAAATTTATCAATTTCTGTTCCTAAAAGTTTTATTTGGAGGGAAGAGAGGTTCATTTATTTAAAAAATCCATGATAAAACCAAAAGCCCACACATTTTTATTTAAAAATATGCATTCCTTCAGTAAAAAATACTTTCAAAATATTTAAAATTAACGTTTGAATATTTTATTAGAACTTTAAAAAAAATATTGCAGTTTGCTTCTTTTTCAGAAGTGAAACATGGAAGATAATGTTTGATTTTGATTAGCATGACATACTATATTTAAAATAATTAATTTTTTAACTACAGCATCCACTGATGAATTAAAAGATTGTTGCACTTCACTCCTTGTATGTGAATTTCTGAAGTATGATTATAAATATATATCTGTGTTGGACTAAACACAAATCAGCAAAACCATTTTATCCTGGTATATTTCTTTTGCAGCTTCACCAGTTCTTTGGTTCTTGGACAATTCTTCTGGTTAGAAATTAAAACAGAAATTAAAGTCAGGCCTACACTAAAGAATTCCCCAAAATCCTTTAAGGCTAAATTCTAATGTGATTTTGTCATGAAGAATTTTTATCTAAATTGTACAACTGCCAGATGGAAAGACTGCAAATAAAAACTGCTCTTATATTTCATGGAGACACCTTTGAATTTGTCCATTTCCTACCAAAGGGAAGTTTCTGATATGGACACAGAAATTTTAAACCGTTGTGTTTTAAAAAAATGTGTGAGATAACTCTTTCACCAGCAAAGTAGGAAATTTAAACTACAGTGCATTAAAGCACAAATTAAATTAAAATGCAATATATTAAAACACCAAAAGAAACCAAAAGAAACAGAATGATTGCAGGAACATCATCTTAATTTTTTGCTGTTGTTTACACAAAGATTTAGGCAATTTTATTCTGGCCAAGAAGATGACTTTTTTTTTAAGCAAAAATTTCAGAGATATTTTCTTTTGACTAGAACTATTCTTTCCTTTTCAGTAAGGTAGAAAATTAAGTTAGCTTATGTGACTATATGCCAGAAAGCAAATTCAACATGATTAAATTCTAAATAGAGGATGCCTATGTATATATACTTTCCTCAATTTTCTTCTACTTGTTTTCCATTTTGGTGACTATATATTTCTTCCATGATACAAAATCCAATTTCTGAAGAACATTAAATAATAACTTATTGTCGACACTAAATTACTAAAAATGACAAGATAATTATCTTGTTCGGATTCTTGTATGCTAGATTTTTTATTATTCTCTTCATATCCCTATATTTCATTTTTTCTAAGCTAATTTTTACATTGTGTTCCATCCAAAAAGCCTTTCACTTGGATCTAGCTGATGAAGAGTAATTCATTGTGTAATATTACAGTCCATGCAACCTACAATACTACTTGTTTAGGAAAATAATCTTAACACCTTAAAAATAAAACCCTCTAGCCGTTCATTAGAACACACTGGCTTGGACAGAAGTTCATTGCATTGAAAAATAATATGCTTTTTTGTTTGTTTGTTTTTATTGTCTCATTAAAGAATATTTCCTACGTGGTAAACTGAACCACCAGCATTTTCATGAGACTGAATAGAAGTTATTTATAATTGCCATTAAGCTGTCAATTAAACCAACACTTAGTAACAAAAACTGGTAAGGCTCCAGTCTTCAGACTGTGTTGGAAATATATATAAATGTATGCAGCAGGAGAGGATATACCTTCTTGCATTTCACAAAAATGTATTGAAATTGTATGTATACAATTGTCTCTTCATCTATAAAAATAAATCTGTTTAGATGTAAAGAGACATAAAAAGTTGCTAGACATTCAGCATAAAACTGAATAAAGCAGCCTTAAATCAAGTGAGTGCAATTCTAAGATTAACCTGCAGTTTAGGTGGAAAATATACACTAAATCCAATTACTGTTTGAGCCCCTTCTGCAGATACTCACTGTTTCTTCTCAAAACCACCAGTTATAACAGTGCCATTTAAACATGCACTCGGCTAGCAAAGCAAAATTGAATGGCAACAGAAAAGCTAACTTTGACACATCCCCACCACCAAAACCAGAGTTAAATACACATATACACATATACACATTCCTGTGTCAAAAGCTTCATACTTTCAGACCACTTGCACTAGATGCAACCCCATTAGTGGTTCTTAAAAGCAGCAACTTTAAAGACATCCTTACTCTTGCCATGTAATTTTCACTATGCAGCAGAACAGACTCATGACTCAGCCAACAGCCATGCAACCCCAGCAGTAGCTAATGCAACTCAGAAAGACTCTGCAAATATCAGACAGTGCTTCTCAGAAGATCTCACAATCAATGTTTACATGACATAAAATTATGTCTGTTACAGTTCTGTCTGCTTTATCTTGGTCGAGGTCAGGATGAAAGATGTGGAAAACACAGAGTCGAGTTTGATGTTTGAGTGTTTATTATATCTTATCTATTTACAATATTTACAGTCTCATAAACTGTGAGTTCCACCTTGCCAGTTAAACAAATTAGTCAAAATGGAGAGCTCCTAAATCTCTCCAAGGCTATTGAAGAGATAATTTCCCAATACCAAGGTGAGATCTATAATATTTATACTTTTGACCCAATAATGACCACCCAAGACCCACAATGCAGACTTTCTTCACCCAGTTACAGAAAACCACCTAAACCCATGAAGAAGTAGGAAGAAGAAGGTGAAGAAGAAGAACCCATGCAACGCCCTGAATCCTCCATCTTGGCCCATAGACATTACTATATACCAAAACCCCAAATCCAAATTTTCAGCCTGTGAGGTCACACACCACCACTCAAACTATATACCCATAACCCCCGTGCTATCACACAATCTCGGAAGCCTGTTCCAAGACCTCAAGTCAAATGTGGTGCCTGCCTGAAGGTTAGCACATCGCAGCTCAGAAACCCTGAAATTTTCAGCCTCCAGTGTTCCAACATACGTCAAGAAAATTTAAAAAGCCAAACAGGAAATCAGTTTAAAAAATCTTTATTATATTTAAATTGGCACAAGCCACTATCTAAACACTAGGCTAGAATTTGTAATCTTTTTGCCATACACCAATCTTCTCCCACAATTCCTCACAATAGAGAATTACAATAGGATTAATGCAGGTATTCTGATGAAATGTTTTCTGTTTTCTGGGTTCCTTTACACTGTTCTCTTGACTTTATTATAAAAGTTAACTGAAAAGAAAAGAATCTGAGCATGGTTTTTGCCAACCCAACCACATTAGTCCTCTCATTTTCATTTCCAAGACAGTCTCATTCATGTTTTAACATTTGTCTATTGCATTGCAGCTTCCATTTATAATCAGGCATCCAACAACAAGCATGAAGTAGCCCAAGTGTTTAGACAACAAATGTATATAGCAATCTGCTGATGAATTTGTTCACCAGTACACTCAGTTTGTTTATCATGACCCCAGGAACAAGGAACTATTCAATGACTTTCCAAAATGGTATTTCAATACTAGGCAAAACAGAAGATATAGCTCATATAAATCCCAAACCTAAGGCATTTCCTGAATAACCTATTTCAGTGGATGCACAAGTAGTATTACAAATATTTTCTCTTGTGTAATTTGCATTTCTAATTTCAATAGGTCTCTTCCAAATGCTCAAGCTGATTTTGAACATTTGCTGTTGATAAAAAACAAAACAAACAAAAAACCCACAACCAAAAACCAACAAAACCAAACCCATGAACAACAAGGAAAACCAGACAGAAAGGTAAAATAGCTTCCCATGTGTTATGTCTACAAAGCTAAAAAGGGCTAATTCTTTCTTTTGGAGAGGTTAAAGGTTATAGGTGGCATAACCTTTAGAAGGGTTTCTCTGCCATGAAATGAGATCTTTGCAGATGGAAGAATTCTTCACTGCCTGGAAGACATTCCATCAAGACTTTGCTTTCATGAGAAATATTGAGTGTCTTCAAGAGCAACGTGGAAGAAAAGCCCTGTATTCTTATGAGCAAGATTGTTCAGTGCAGTGGATAGCATGAGTGGGAGTAGATCAAGTGTTTTGCTTTGGGTTAAAGTCACAGATGAAAACAGTGAGTATATTTTGCAAATGGACTGCAAAGATTATTTTAATGCAGATTAACTAAGCTTCTTTGCATTGCAGGATCCTCCACCTTCTCAGACCAAGAGCAACTCTAGTGCTCTTCCAAAGATCAACTCCAGTGCTCTTCCATGCACTAGTGTCTTCCTATGGCACTGAGTTACCCCAAACCACACCAAACCAATCCCAGTCTGGAAACCATCAAAACCAAGGGGATGTATGTTTTGATCCATCCTCAAACTCCATGCTGGCAGCATAGATTACTTGGAAAAACACAGTGACCACCCAAACCCCATCTACAATATCATCTCTAACATCACTGATAACAGAGGTAAGGCAAAGAAATTATCTAAGAGTTTACTTGTAAATCAGCATAAATCTTCAGTATTTTCTTGGTTTGAAAGACAAGTGTCTGCTAGGGAAGGCAGGAACCTCCCTTGGAATGGAGAATGTAAACCCACTCCCTTCTAATCATTACAGTTTTGAAATTAAGGGGCTCTCAGGCAAAGAAGAAGGGGAAGAAGGAGAAGAAGGAGAAGAAGAAGAAGGAGGAGAAGAAGAAGAAGNGGAGAAGGAGAAGGAGAAGAAGGAGAAGGAGAAGGAGAAGGAGAAGGAGAAGAAGAAGAAGAAGAAGAAGAAGAAGAAGAAGAAGAAGAAGCAGCTCTGACTGTCCTCCTCCAGCTAGCAGCTGCCCCAGCCCTCCTTTACCTACCCCAAATTCTATGGATATCTCTGTCCCTCAGAGAGAAACTCCCAAGAATGGGAGAAATGCAAGCAGATGCCCTCCTTCCCCCTGAGCTTGGCCACTTCTTTGTTTTCTTAAGTACCCATAAGTACCCAGTAGCCAAGTTTCTTAGCAACTTATGGGAAAAACTCTATAGATAAGAAGGAACAAAAGGAAAAAAAAAACCCTAACCCCCAACAAGCATGAAGAGCTACAAAATACAGCATAAAAAGTCTCCATTCATTAATTATACAAGCAAAGCTAAAAAAATCCATAAGGAACTACCGTGCTAGTATAAAGATATCTTCACATTTCTACACAATATTGATGATTATAGATCAGCTCCTGCCACAGATGCAATGACATGTCGGAATGAACAAGCAGGAATGAACAAGAGATTAGAAGAACAAAACACTCATGTTTTAATATGATACAGCAATATTACAAAACTGTGATAACAGAAACATTAAGTAGCCTGAAATGATGGGGTCCAGTAGATTCACAAGGAAAAAACCCCAAAGCACATTTCTCTCAAGATTGCTTATCTGCTGGACTCAGGCTAACTAAGCTGCCAGATGCAACCCAGATGAGGCAATGGGGAAGCTCTCCTGGACTAAGTTACTCCCAAGAGCACCATGTTTGGACTTCTAGATTGCTTCCACTTCCCAGCTGTCCCACACCTTTCAGGGTATATACAGATTTGGCCACACCAGTGCACTAAATATGAAGCCTGATGCCACTTTCATTGAAATAAAAGGCATTCTGGTCAAAAGGAAAAGCAAATGACTGGTACCTGCATTATGCAAATGACAGAAATAATTTATCATGTTTTTCCCCTTCATGTTCTCCTTCTCAGGGAAAAACAACCCTACCACAAGTAGGTGCCTCTACTTTTTCAGTATTATAGTTATTTTAGTAAGATTGTCTTATATTATGCTGAAAAACTTACAGCACATGCACGTATCTAAGCAGATCAAACATCATATATTTGTTTTTCTGTTTATTTTGATTTATGTTAATTAAACATCTTCAACAGGATGCAGTGAAAATTGCTTAGCTCCAAGCTATAATGATTTCTTTTCAGAAGCAGGGCAATAATAAACTCTGTCAATGCTTTCACCAAAACTTGCTATTAAAATATGCAGAAAAATGTTTGCAAGGAAGAAAGAGCAGCAAGGGACAGAAGAGACAACCACAAACAGGCACATAAATATGCAGTTTTTAATAGGCAGTGCAGATTCCTATTTTCATATTTTAAGTGTCCTCACCCTTGAATGAGCACAAAGAATAGGAGCGACACAGCAGATGAAAGAGTATCAGTAACAAAAGTAATACCAGCCAGATCTTGCTGCCTCCCTTTGACTGACAGTTCACTTACCTGCCTCCTCTTCTTTTTTTTCCTTTCTTCAGTAATCACAAAATGTATTACACGTTTTGTATCACACGTTTTGCTGGCGCCTAAACGCACACAGGCAGGAAACAATTTCCCTGATGATATTACACGGTGCAGGCTAAATGCGAGGCCTTTGTGATGGGCCTGAAACCTAATTTGTGCAGCTTGTGAACCATACAATGGCACAGGGCGCTAGCAGGGCTGCTCAGCTCCTGACTTAATTCCCTCCCAATCCCCTGGCTGTGATTATGTATTCCTTTGTGCTCATCTCAGGGTTAAGTACTTTCAAAGGTTACACTAACAATACCTGTTAAGGAGTTAGCACCCTAGCTCAACCACTCCAGCTAAAAGAATGGGCAAGACTCTTGTTTTAAGTGATTTAATATATTTACATTTTTATCTTGATTTCATTTGAGTAAGTACCAAACAAACAAAAAAATAATGAGGGAAAAATAGCAACGTCATAACCAATGTTTTGCCACAATTATGAACACCTTTATAAAGTTTTACTAGATATACAGATTCTCTAGTTTTGCTCACTGAAAGCAAAAGTCAAAAAATGTAGTAGATAATATAGGTATATGTGTCTGTGCATTTCAAGAGACATATCCTTCTTTAAAAAAATGTTTTGCCTTTTTTTAATTAGGCCTGTGGTTCCTGTAAGAAATACACCGTAATTGTTATTATGCATAAAAAAAATTATCTACAATGTTTAGTTTCTGTCTCCTAGAATTTTTGCTGGATAATGACCTCAAATATATGTTTAATTTTTTAGAGGATATGAATGATTCTTCCATGTTATTAGATCTATATCCCTCTACACATTTCTGTGGCTTACTACTGAAGTAAGTAGTTTATAACACACCAGAAGGAGCACTGATTTTTCCTTTTGTATAGGTGTGTATCTTAGAGAATTATGCAGAAATTCAGCATCCTTAACTATGCAGAATTTCAACTCTTCTGTGCTAAAGAGAGCAGTCAATAATTGAGACAGTCACAAGCTTATACAAAAAAATATATATTTGCTGGTGTCATAATGTGGTTATTGTTCCTTGTTTCTGGAATTTTTTCTTGCCTTTTTGTTGCTGTTTTTTAAGTGCTGAATTGTTGCTCCTCAAGAAAGAGGCTGCTGTAGGCATCCCAGGGGAAGGAAAGTGAGAGAGAAAAGATACAGTCACATCTTTATCTACCTGTCCTCTATACTCCTCCTGCCTATCTGACTTTCAACATGCTTTACAGTAATTTTTGTTACAAGTTGACATTTCAGTGGCATTTCACTGCCCCAAAAATACTTAATTTATGACCAAAGATTCTACCATTTGTCAATCAGAATTTTTTTCTTTGCTATTAACAATGACTGCAAGCAGTAAGAGGTACAAAGTCTGCCTGAAAACAGAGGAATCTCAGCTAAACCCAGAAGTTACGGTCCAGAATTGAGCCAGTGAAGCTTGCAAGAATTTTACTTTTTCTGACAAAGCAAAAAGAGGATCATATTAAGGATTACTTAGAATTTTAAATTCAATTAAAATAATTTAATTATGTTTAAAAATAGGAAAGAGGATTACTAGCTGGATTCTTCAAGGAGCAAGATAAACATAAGGATGGATAAAAGCTGCTTTGTTTAACTAAAGAGAAAGGGCATTTTTCTCCTGCTGCATCAGGTGGGGTGGATCTCAACAAAAATAAAAACAGAATAAGTTACTGGCATGGGAATTTCCTAAGAAGAATCAGTTTTGCTGAGAAGGTTTTAACTAATAATCTCCAGTTTCAGATTTGAAATAAGGCCTCCTCTGAGGCCTCCTCCTTATCTTCCTTAAAATAAAAAAAAGGACAGAGAGCTCCTAGAATGTCTGATATTTCATACCCCAGAAAGAAGGTTGAGTAAGGCAGAATTATAACATTTTCATACACAGTTTAATTATGATACAGACCATTCAAAATTATGGATTTATGAATCTTCACCTATGGGAAAAGTTAGAAGGGCCAAGGTCAATGGGGAAAGTCAATAATTTAGCAGTCCACTGATTAAGAAAGGATAATCAAAAGGGATATTTAAGGGATCTTTAAAAAGAGAACCAGACAAATAACAAACCAAGGATTATGCATTGACAAGAGACATGTCAGCTGATAACTAAATGCTACTTTACCAAAAGACAAATCTACTATTTTTGTGTTAAAATGTTTGCATACGTATTAAACACCATTTAAATATATCAAAATCTATACATCCTTTCAAACAGATTAAACAATGATATTTCATTTCATTACAGTCCATTTTTTGTTCATTTTTTTTCCTCAAACTTTGTTCATAGCAAAGGCGAGATAAAAAAACCCCCAACAAGTCAGAAAAGTGTGTTACAAAGGTCTCTGGATGGAGCTGTCTGTCTCTAAAAAGTAATGGAGATTTGTTAAATACAGCCTACAGCAGGTCCCACAATGCCATGGATACTTTTGAAAAGCAAATAATAAGCCTACTAATTAGCTATATCATAGAGGGTTTTGTTGAATAGTTGTTTTGGGTTGTTTTGTGGGGATGTTTGTGTGGGGTTTTTTAGTCAATGCTTGTTTTGCTTGGTTTTGTTTTGAACAAAACCGTAACATTCAGTCTACAGGTCACCAAAGCTCCTTTTCCTTTTCTGACTGATGATTGAAAGAGACTTAGGGTCATGCCATAGCAACAAAATTAAGTACAATCTACATACACAGATACTGATAGTAAGCCACAGACTTGATGACAAAAAAGATCAGAAAATTTAAACAGCCATCAGTTCCCACTTTCCAAGGTTCTTATATGAAATATAGAAAATAACAGGTCAGCAGCATTTACTATAAGACATACCTATAGATAACTAGCAATTGAAAGGAAAATAAATTCCAGGTAATTTTGATGCTGAAGTCATATAAATACTGTGCAATAGTTGGCACCTAGAAGAAATTGGATTTTCTGCTTCACAGGAAACATAGATGCTTCACATTAGTTTACATCAGTTATTTGGAATAAATGGATAAACATATGCATTAATATATACATAATTACATATTTATATACCAAAAATATAAAATTCTGGATAACAATAAAGTTCAAGAAATATTTAAGTGAAAAGGAGTGATGCACTAAGGTTATTATTTTAGACCACTAATTTTTCAAAGTACAAAATATTTTGGTTTGCTCTGGGGTTTTTGTTTGTTTGTTTTTGTTTTTGTTTTGTTTTGTTTTGTTTTTCAGCTATAGTGACTCCTAGGAGTTCTCAATCTATTTTCACCAGAGTATGCTTGAGACCCTGGGTAGAAAACCTTTGGTCATGTAGTTCCTTTTAACAGTTAACATAACAATCTGCCTTGAGTAATCACCTTCTTTAACAACTCCAATATTTTTGAGAGGTCCATTCCAGATCCTCAGTGACAGCACTTTTAGTTTAAATTTATCCAGAGCAATTATTGTCCTTAGCTTATGTGATATCTCCCATCTTCATTTAAAGAGAACTTGGTCTTGCTTTAGCTCTGATAAATAAGGCATGCTTTCAGCCTTGCCTTGTAATAAAGCTTCTTCAATTTCTTGCTGATCTTTCTTTGCCCTCATTCCTCACCCAAGATCATCACTCTTGTGCTTGTTTTCTTGAAAAACTACACCCAGTATCTCAAACAAACTCTCATAAGGGTTTTTTCTCCAATAGAATCCCAATGCATCCCACCATTATGTTTTTTATTTCCCTAAGGAATTTTTTTTTGTGGACTCTGCAATTTATATCAGTGTCACTACAGAAAATTACTCTTCAGCTTAGGAAGCAGAAAAGGTTCTGTTCTTCAGGTTTTGTTTAAAAGATAAATATCTATTTCATTGATTGTTATACGTAACCACTCTCAGCCAGTGGAGAGATCAGTTATTCTATAAATGTCTGAATGTTGCATCATAATAATAATATCAACCTATGCAGATGTGCATGTAGTGGGGATGGGAGGAATGCTTCAGCTGTGGACAGGCTCAACCTGTCACAGAGCACATCCAGGGGCCACACCAGGTGACATTTTGCTCTGAATGGTCCATTAAAATTCATTTCTCTTACTGCAATTACTTTTTACTTAAAAAAAAAAAAAAAAAAAGCCAAATCCCCAAATATATAAACAGTTCAGACAAAGAACAGAGAGCTAAAATTAGGGCACATTTGGGGAACTCTCTGGATCCTGAATAGTCAAGTTCAGAGAATTCATCCATTCTGACTCAACCTCTGCTTAGGGAAGTGCATCAAGAGAGGAATCAGAGAAGAGGCACCCTCTTTAACTGTGTATAACTTTGGACTCCTTATAATAGACTATCCTTGTTCCCAGCACTATTATATGGTCCACATGCAGAAAAGCTGACTAAGTGATGGCAAAACCCAGTTCCCACCCCTTTATTCCCAAGAATAGACAGTAGAAATAGATCTAAGTAATGAAGGAGGGACGCTTGTAGTGGGTGCACCAGGTACAAATCATGATTTGTGGGGATTTTTTTCCCAAATGTCTTTTATTTTAATTGTAAATTTGTCCCCTACACATCCAAAAAGTGGACTTCAGAAATTATTAAACTTCAGAACAATCCTTTCTTACATACTCAGCTTTAAGCTCTAGAGAAGAAGTCATCAATTCATCCTAGAAAAATTTTTTCAAGATGAGTTTCATGCAGTTGCCTGAAGGGCAGAGATAGAGAAGAGGTAGTGTTCTTCAATAGATCAGGTGTTTGAACATTCACAGAAGTGCAAAGTCAGGGCTAATCACCGCTCTGCTTGAAAACTGCTTTCAGGAGACCCTTTTAAGTACTATCACAGAAGGTAAGAAAAAGAGGTCAGGGGATGACTAAACATCCCAATTGCTCATCGTCACTGTTTCACTTAGGAAAGATAATTAAAATGTTCACACCAAGAGGGATATCTTCCCATAGGAGTACTCTTATTGTCCTGACCAACAGACTAGAAAGTCATCCTAGGATATCTTCAGGTTATGTAAGTTATTTATAAAAAATTAATTGCACCATTACAACTAAACACACACCTTTAGGTTCTCTTAAGAGAGAGGCCATTCAGTTCAAGCTATTCATTGATCAGTGCAAGGAATTTCACCCAAGGGCTTGAACCAAAAATAAACATTTTATTTTGCATCATACTGTTGTGATTACAAAAGCAGCCCCTGTTGGCAGGTCACTTTTTGCCTACCTAGAATTGTAGAAGCTTTCAAATTCTGGTAGTCCATACCTCTGATTAAGCTTTCTACAGTCCAGTTACCAGCCTGAAAAGTTATATACACTTCTTTTCATCTTCCCTTCATCCTCCTTTTGCCTAAGATATCCATCAAAACATGCACCAAATAATTTAATAGGAGAGAGATGAAAGCAGAGGAAAGAAAAAACAAGATTTCTGGGAAAAGAAAAGCTATGAACAGAGACTGAAGCTGAGAGAAAGTGGGAAGTGTGGAGAGGAAAAGTGAGATTCAGAGGAGTTTTTGATGAGAAGCTTAGTGGGACAGCCATGACCCACACAACTGGAGACCATACCAATGACATTTTTTAACATCGTGGATCCATGAGGTTTGCACTGTCAGGCACACAAGCTGAATACTTTCAGAGCTGAAGGCTTAGCAGAGCAAGTACTGTGTCTTCTCACTCACTGCTGCTCCAATGGGAGTGCAGGTGCTACTGGCTGGGACACATGGCATTGCAGCCACCTTGCAGAGGCAATGATTTTATGATGATATTTCTCTTTCTTTCATACAACTCATATTCATATTGACCTCCTCTACAAACAGGAGCAAGAAATTGATCTTTACAGCAGTAGGTGGCTTAGCTGGCAGACAGCAGTGGTGTCTGCTTTGATGATTTTGAAGAATCCCGCTGACAGGAAACCAAAGCTGGTTTCCTTAGCAACCACAGATGATGCATGACTGTATTATGTTTGATTCTCCAAACATCATTTCAGCTCCTCCCTGAGATTTAGTTCTTGTTTGTTTGTCAAGCTTGTGTCTCTGAAAAGCATGTTCCAATGAAAGACTCTGAAAATTAATCCTCCACCCATTTCTTGGTAAAAACATGTCTTTTCACTCATTTACACTTTCAATCAAGCAAATGAGATTGGGCCCCTCTCCAGATTTCACTGCCAGGACAAGTAAAGTTCTTCCCAGGAGGTATAAAAGAGAATTTGTCACGAGAGCAAAATTTAACCACCACAGCCCACCAGGTGGACTGGGGAAGGAATGTCGGATTAATATTGACCCTGCATAAAGTGGGAAATGGAATATAGACAGTGCAGGTTTGCAATCTAGGTTAAAAAACCAAGCACAAGAACTGCTCTGGGTGTGCTTTAGGCCATGGAATATGGGACCTAATTAGGCATTAAGAGGGCATTGTGATAAAAAAAGAGAATATAAATATTAATGAATATCAGATAACCCTCCAGGATACAAATAAAAGTATGATCCTGGAGTAAGATAATTTCACAGGAGCAAATCAAATTAAATGCAATGGATATTGCACTTGCAAATGTTGAAAAGAGGGGTGTATTAAAATGGGGCATAAAGAATTCTCTACCATTCATAACACAGACACAAATGTTACAAGGCAAACGTAGAGGATGGGGAATATTATTAACAGTGACCCACCCTGACCTCAAGGATAATGAAAGTCAGTACACACGAATACAAGTACTCACACCTAGAGACTTTGACTTGGCATATTAGAAAGCACAGAAAGAAGAAAATGTCTTTAGAGGAGCAGAGTTCTGTAACCATGTTTTTCCTTTTTGAGGCTTTTGTTGATTTCCCCTCCTCCCCTCTACAAGCACCAGAATTAGCTCACTCTAGGTCTGAGCTCATTCTTGCCTCCTGCAAGGCTGATGACTTAATTTGCCAAGAGGGCATATTGTTGCCTTGTGGTCAGCACCAGGGTGCCAAGGTGAATTTCAGCAGATCAGCCTCCAGCCTGCAATGGCTCATCTGAATATTCCCCTCCAGCTGCAGGACCCATTGAACTTCATGACCAAACCCTTCTCCCCATTTCTCCAGCCTCTGAAGACACCTCTGAAGGGCTGCAAAACCCTCTAGGAGCTCTATCAAGCTCTCCCAGCTTAGGGTCATCTACAATCTTGCTGAGAGTGCTCTCTGTCCATCCATTCAGCTCATTAATGAGGATATTAAGCAACATTACCACCAGAGGACTCACCCAGGGATTGATCTAGAGCTGGACTTAGTACAAATGATCCCAATGATTTCAATCAAGCAGTTCAGTCAGTTTTCAGGCCCCCCTCTGCCATTTACCCAGTCCATACTCCACTGGTTTATCAATTTTGATATCATAAGAGACAGGGCTGAAGTCCACCCATCCTATCATCTGGTTGTAGAATGAAATGTTCAGACACAAGTTCTCCTGTGTTAGTATTGCATGGTGCCTATTCCCAGTCACCTGCTTGTCTTTTCATGTGTCTGAAATGGTATCCAGAATAGTTTTCTCCATCATCTTCTCAAGCATCAAGGCAAGGCTGTACTATCTCAGAGCCTCCTCCTTTTCTGTTAATAGGGCAGAAGTGATACTTCCTTCCAGTCTGGTATTCAGGAATCTTCTCTGGTCACTACATCCATTCAAATATCATCTGGAGTGCCCTCACAGTGCATTGTATGGCTCTCTCAGCATTTGGTGGGTACATCCTCTCTGGGTCCAGTCTGCTTCAGCATTCCCTAATCTGATCCTCCTGCATCAAGAGCAAATCTTCCACACTCAACTTTCCCACAGGTCTTGGGGAGTCAGGACTCTTAAGGGCTAGTCTTCACAAAATAGACCAACAAGAAGATACCATGGAGTACCTTGGTCTTTTTCCAAGTGCTCTGTTACCAGGTCCCCTGCTTTACCCAGCAGTGTGTCCATATTTTCCTTGGCTTTACTTTTGTTGTTGAAATACCTGTATGGAAGTCCTCATGGTTGACCTTCTTGCCAGATTGAACTTCACATGGATTTAAGCTTTCTTGGCCCTGTCCCTCCACACTAACACAGTGTGTCCATACTTCTGTGGCACTAACATCAACTGTTTGCTTTCTTTGTCAGGGTCTCTTAGCTCATTCATGTAGGTCTGCTCAGATCTTTTCCTGGCTTCCTGCACAGGGAAGACCATTCTTGAGACTGGAGCACATGGCTTTGGAAAATCATCCAGCTCTCTTAGTCTCCTCCTCTTCTCTACAGGACCATGTCCTGCAGTATCCTTCCAAGCACATCGTGAACAGGCCCAAGTGTGTTCTCCTTGATCCTCATTTTTGCCACCTTTCAGGATCATACCATGTCATATCTACAGCAGCCAAGGTTCCTGCACCCAACCATCAAACCCTTAAATAATTCTTTTCATTGTGTCCTGAATCTCCAGATGGCAGTTCTATGAAGGGTTGGCAACACTTCATGAGGGCCCCACTGTCAACAAGGCCAGGCTTATTAAGAAAACACATTGCTCAAACCTCCCTGTAGTTGAACTCCTTCCCTGTTCAGAGGCCAAAATCCATCTAAGTTCAGGTATTTCCCTGATGCAGTCAAATATAACTCTGTGGTTTAGATACTCCATTAGTCAGTGCTTTTATCCTTATCTGTGTGTTTAATAGGTATTGAAGGTCTTTTCTTCCATGAATTTCTCTAATTGCTTTTAAACCAATTTATACTTTGGCATCCACAGCATCCTTTGGCAAGGAATTCTACAGCTTAATTAAGCATGGTTTAAAGCAGCACTTCCTTTTGTTCCTCTTAAAACCTTTCATTATTTAATTTTGTACTTTCCAGTTCTTGTTTTATAATAAATCATGAATAATCATTCTTCATAATCTCTTCCATGATTTTGGAAGTAGTTACTTAAATATACTCCCTCAGACCTCTACTTAAGAAAAAAGCTACTACTTCTAAGTATCTTTACAATCTTTACAGTCCCTCTTGCAGCTCTTTCATACCTGTGGTAATCTTTATATCCCTTCTTCTTACCTTTCCCAAATTATTATGTTACCTTTGAGATGAGGAGATTAGAACATGTAACATCTGAGATTTAAACACACCAGAAAGATACATATATGTCGACTTACAGTAGTGCTTCTTAGTTTTCCCTTTCCTTTCTCTGTTCCAGAAAATTCTTATACACTTTTTAAGCACAGAATTTGTGTTTAGAGGCTCTAAGGCTTTTTTTTTTTTTTTTTTCTTTTGAGAGGGAGGTTAATACAGAGTTTCTCAGTGATATAGTAACTAGTTTTTATCTGATCTGAGTTTCACCTGCCCTGAATTTCACCTGCTGTGTTTTCACTCAATGATATCTGGATTGTGAAATAATTCTGCAGGTCCTCAAAGTTGGGTTTTGGTTTTACTATACGCTATAATTTTGTATTATCTAAGATTTGTTACCTAATTTGTCACTTTTTCAAATAATTTATGAAAAATTGAAGAGGTCTTTTAGCTTCCCTCTCTTTATTTGTTGAGTAGGAATCATTTTGAACTGTGTTCATCTGTCCTCTTGAACTATCTTTCAGCCTTTACAATTGCAAGATTTTATTGCTGGCCATATAATTGTATTTGGGAAAAGCCCATCTTTTCTAAACGATCTCTCTTTTTTAAATAAATTGAGGTAATTTCTTCTAAAAAAGAAACTTTCTTCTCTATAGTTTATATTATTATTATTATTTTTTCTGGAAACCTACTCAGGAATCTTATCTCCTCTTTGACAGCTTAAACTTTGTGTCCAGAAACTCTCAACTCTCTCCTCTCTCTTATCTTCTCAGTGGGACATTGGTTCACGGCACCTACATCTTACTCAAGAGGAAGAATTAATGTGGTCCTCACTTAGTCTGAGGATAAATAGAGAAACAACCAATAATCAAACTCTCCTACTACCATAGCACCATTCTCAGCTAAACTCTCCCACAATGTGTTCTCAGTACAAACCCACGAGCCTGTTACCTGGTACAAACATTGCTTGCACAATCCTTTTTGTCTTGATGCTATATCTGCTCAAATGGTCTTAGTTTTTTGCCAGCTTAGAAGTAAAAGTGTGCTGTGTCATAACTCTGTATGTTGAAAATACACCTGTTTGTTTTCCTGGGCTCCTGTTAGTGAACCACACTGGCACAAGAATCAATATTTTGTGAAGATCTCCTCATGCACCCAATACCATTCACAGAAACACAGAATCATTAAGGTTGGAAAACACCTTCAAGGTCATTAAGTTCAACCTTTGACTGATCACCACCTTGTCAACTATGGCACTAAGTGTCACATTCAGTGGTTTCTTGAACACTTCCAGGGATGGTAACTCCACCGCCTCTCTGGGCAGCTCATTCCAGTGCTTGACCACAATTTCAGTGTCTGACTCCTGTCTGACTTGAACCTCCCTTGGCACATCTTGAGGCCATTTCCTTTTGCCCCATCACTGGTTGCCTGGGAGAGGAATCCAACCCAAACTTTGCTTACAACCTTTCAATCCATTAACCTTCATGACAGGTAACAAGGCCAATGGTTACGCTCCATGCAGAAAACTCTGAGACTTCCTTTCCCCAGTCTCAGACTGTTACACCCCAGTCACTCAAGCCTAGGACTAAACTAAGGTTATTTTTCTCTGGGTAGAGGCAAAGGAGAAAATTCCAATCAAATATTCTCAAGAGGTGAAAACACACAAAAGTTTGCTGGACAACTATAGAAAATTAAGTAACATTGCAAAGTAAATAAATTAAGTAATATGGCATTGTAAATACGACATAACATCACTTATCCCAGCATAGAGTTAGACCATTGAATACAGAAAGCCTTTAAACCTATTCCATGTTACATTCTGTGAGAAGAGAGAGGAAGAAGAAGAAAGTGAGAAAAACAGAGAGACAGGAAAGATACAGCAAAACAGACACAGCTACCATCTCCTGGGTTTCAACAGTGTAAGATTCCAAGATGAAGGTAGGGTTAAAGGACAACATGCTTGCCTGTTTGTGATCATTCTTAAACTTTTTTGGCCCACACAGAGCCTTCCTCCCAGGAGGGAATTCTGGTCTCTTGGCCACTCAGGGAATGGGTTAGGTAAAACTGGAGCTGGCCATGGATGACCAATACTGCAGGGCTGGGCAGTATGGGGGGCAGGGCACCTATCTCACCACAACTAGGCCTGATCCACCCCATACCACACATTCCAAGCCTCCAAGATGTCTTGAAACAGATTACCTTTTCCAGTCTCTGACAAAGACATGTATAATTTTTTTTCAGATTCTATTTGGACTTTCTTCTATGCTTCAGTTTGGAGAGAGACAGTGTAAGAACTAATGGAAAATCATAGGTTATGTTTTTTATTCTTCTTTTAAACCACCTAGTTTCATCTTTCTTCTGCCTGCTCCCCTCCCTCCAAAGGTAAGTACCTCTGCACTCCACAAGTTTCTCCTCCTCAATTCTCCTTAGCCTTGGCTTACTCCACAAACATAGCTTTGTTAGTTCTGTGGTTTTAACACTTCATGAGCTTCCTATCCAGCAGGCTTCACAACCACTCTCATAGGACTTGTGGTTGCAGCTATGAGACAACATTAATCTTTTCTTCATATACACTTCATGCGCTTTTAAATCTGGACACAGATTTTAAACTAAATGTATCTAAATTCAGGAATGCACTTAGAGTTGCTGGTGGTGGGCAACTCCAAGACTGAACCAGCCAGAAGTGGCAAAATGAAATAGGGATGGGAACAATGAGGGCTACCCAAAAAATAACTTTAATAAAGGAGCAAACAAAAGCATAATTAAGCATTATAAGCAGTATTGGATAATCCTTGAAGACCCTGACAATGGGGATGAACATAACAATATATACTAAACCATGAACCAATGAATAACAAGAACTGAGAACATTGCCTTATATGTAAAGTACTGTTAACCAATCATAAATGAGAACTCAAAACATAAACTTTTTTGGTGTGAACATATTTACATAACCTTTCCCATGATTACCCTCTTCTCACCATAACCTAACTAGATGTTTCCTTTCTTACCATCCCTCTTCCTAAGGCCTGAAGTTGATGCCTTCATTGTTAATGAAGGCTAGCTTACTGTCCATCCCAACCAGCTGAACTCCTACAACTTAGCAATGGCCTATCCTTAGAACTGGATAGTAGGTATGATCTGGTACAAATCCAGGAATTTAACTATAAGTGAGAAAACAAACTTCTGACTGCACACTGAAGTACCTTATGCCATTTATCATTTATTTCACTTCAATACTGAAGAAACTTTAAATGTTAGAAAGTGAAATTTCTTTCTGTTAACCAGCAACTCAATTGCATCCCAAACACCAGCTATACATGAATCATCACAGCAGCCTTGCATTCCCAGAAAAGCTGTCACAAAGATATAAAATGAATAAATGAGTATCTTTGCTGTTATGTGTTGTTACTCCTGCTGCCCCGCTACATTAGAGAAAAAAATCAAAGCACACAAATAGAGAACTCATTAATTCTTACTCCTAATCCCTTTCAATATAAATCACCCTTTTTGATGCATTGTATAACCTTTGTGCTATAGGTTTACACAGTTAACACCAAAAGCATATAAATATGGAGAAGTCATATCAGTGCAGTGGAAGTCATCAAATGAGTTTCAAATAACTCTAACAGAAGATTTGTATTTTTCCATTCCTAGTGGCTTTGTCAATTTGCATTTTCATTCTCTTCTGTCATTTTTGTTCTTCTACTGACTTTTAAAATCAACAATTTTCTTCCTTTGTCTTGAACTCGTTCCAGACTAAATAAGGAAATGAACTTGATCTGTGCCCTGCATAATATATAGGGCTCATAAACATCAACACTTCAAGTTTTCACAGTTGCAGTGAAGCAAAGAGAACACTTCAAATACCTGTTTTGACATACTTTCTCATTCACAGCAACAACACACTGTCTGACAGCCTCAATAGACATGAACACCTCTTTCAGACTAAAGGGAGAAGATTTTAAAAACTACTTTTGTGCATATCAAAAAATTGAAAGCAGGAAACTTAAGGAGATGTCTGCAGAATATTGTTCATGTTGTGAGTTCTTTAATTCCATCAAAATGGAAAACAGTGTGAAGTAAATTGTGTTAACACAGTAGAGAAAGCAATACATAATTTAAAAAATTAAAATAGCATTGTAGAATCCATTGAAAGGTACAGAAGAATAGCAGTGTAAGTAACATTCTCTCCATCTTGATTTAGCATTTTATGTATCATTAATTTTAATAGATTCTGTGCATGTTTGCTGCCAAAAAATGAATATAGATTTAAAGCTGGTTTCTCTTATCTAATACATATTAGGATATCTAACACTCAATTCTTTTCAAATCCTGAAACCAATACTGTAATAAACACAAACCAACAATTAATTAGACAACTTGTAACTTGTTCATTGCAGTTTCCTGGTACTCTCCCTTAAATTAAATTAAGAGGAGACTTGTCTACTAAGAAGGATCATTTTGTTTAGTAAAGGTAATGAGAAAACAAAACAAACAACTTCAGCTGTGCTAGCGAGATATGGAGAATTTATTAATGAATACCCAATGGCAAAAAAAAAAAAAGAAGAAAAAATATAAAATAAAATAAAATTTGTATAGCTGCTGTCTCAGCCAAGTTCAGCAGTTCTTTTCATTTCTATTTCACAGAGAATTGCATTCTAGTCAATGCATTTTATGAAGAAGGGTAATAGCAAAATTGAGTTTTGGGCAAACAAGATTAAAAGGTAGCAACAGTATTTTACAGTGAAAGAGGATTAGACGTTGTAGGAATTATTTTCTAACAAGTTATATGGTCTCCTGGTTGGACTGAGATGTTATTACATGTGTAAATTACACATATTAAACTAATTTAAACAATTTATTTGTTGTCAGTCACTGATTTCCATTAGTAAAACATTAAACGTAGCAAAAAGCAGTACACAAACTTGTAGCTGAAGGCTGGGGAGATGAAGAGAAGGAACATTATAACTTCCTCTACTGAGCTAAAAACAAGAGAGCAAAAAATAAAAAAAAAAATTTAAAAATTTAAAATCATCATTTAAAATATGCATTATCATATACTTGAATTGTCTCTCAAGTAAGCATTTAAATCTGGATTCAAGTCTGAAGACAAATTGTAGAAAGAAAAAGATTAGAAAGTCTTCTGGAGTAAACTTGTCCCATTTCTGCCAGTCTTGTATTGACTCTGAAAGAGTCAATATGGGTTTCCATCAGCTTCTCAGGCAGTCTTCTAGCAGTGATATTGGGGAGACTACTGATGAAAGAAGTCAATAAAATAAATAACATAGGGGAAATGATTGAATTCCTTGAAAAAGTGATCATTTTTTGATTACCTAGAATACTTTTAGAACAAATGTAATAACAAGAGTCTTAACTCATACCCATGGCTCAATTCAGATATTTTTTTTCCTATCAAGGATTCATTAAATCTCTGATAAGGTTAGGTAATTACTTCAGATAGTTTTTATAAGACACAATATAAAATGATACAACTTATTAAAGTATTCGTTATTTATGGTTAAAGGCCAACTTTTGAAGGCAGTCAGAGGGAAGACAACAATATGAAATCTATTTGGGAGCTTTCCAACTGATAATTGGTTAAATGGGTACAATATACAAAAGACATGCACATTCTCCTATGCCTAAGTTTGCTTAGTTACAGTGCACTCCAGTTAAAAATTTAGTGCAGCCTGAATGCCTCTTAAATAATAAATAGGGAACATCTTCCTAACAAGAGCTCTGTGTTGTTCTATCTCTTTTCTGAGTGAATGATTTGTATTTTCAGCTCCCTTTCCTCATGGTATCTGGGTATCGAGACAGCTAAACACAGCTGCAATGAGGATATATGGGGTTCAACAGTGCATGCTCCAGAAATTCAGCTAGAAACAGCACAAATAGACTTCCTACTCCAGTGCACATTGTTTTTATATGTCCCCTAAAAAAAAGAAAAAAAAATGTAATGGGAATATATTTTTTAAAACTCTTAAGTGTGTTCAAAATAATGCAGACATCTTTTTTTGGAAAGTGCCAAAGAACTAGATTACAGTTCCTAAATAATGTAAAAGTATGTGGTCAGCGCATAAAAAAAAATAAAGAAAACTGCTAAAGTTCAGACTTTTTTCTTTATTTCCATGGTCTTTCATTTGGGAAGGAAAAACAATTACAGCAAAAAACTACCTTATGAAACAGTCAAGAGTCTGCACTGAAATTGTACCAGTAACAATGAGACACTCTAGGTTCTGTCTAGCTCTGTTTCAGATATTTTACCTGGAAAGGATTTGAGAAGTCAGCTTTGGATAGACAGAATAATCCCAAAAGCACAGGGATTATTCAAGGAATAGCACCGAGGAACAAGGATGATTAACTGAAGTAATAATTTTGTACACTTTAGGGAAAAATGACTAATTTATATTTAAAAAATTGAAATAAACCTTAATTAACTACCAATTCCTCTGCTGACAATTGCAGCACAAAATGAGTCACAAAAAGGGAACAGTGAGAGAGGTAACACCTTTTTATTTTTTCTTGCTCTTCATCATCCAGAAGGATCTTTGAATACCTATTCAAAATAACTTTTTGTTAGCAACTAAAAGGTAATATAGGAATGAACTTCAAGATTAACTTTTTTCCTATAGCATCTTAGCAAGTCTTATAAATAAACTGTACCTTGACCCTATATCTCTGTACTGTAGCAAGATTTTAACTTTGTGATATTCTGAGAAACAAGTTGTTTAAGCCACTGTCAATTAAACAGTTTTAAAATAGGTTCCTATCTTGCAGAAAACTCATCAACAGGATAGTTAGCAAAGGCTCACAGTAAAAATAAAGCAAACTAAAGCAAAAATGTATAATGAATGAAATCAGCCAAATGTCTTTCCTGTCTTTAGTCCTTCTCAACACTTTCATTTATGAGTTAGATAATGAAGGACTTTCCTTGAATTTGAAGTCAATATGAATACAGGAGGTAGGAGAAAGGTGCACAATGTGCACTCACTGCTGCCAGGAAGGATGTGATTTAAAAAATTCTCTTGACTAATTGAAGCTATACTCTGAATTATGTATAGGATGTAATTCCATAATGGAACAGAAAATTTTTATTAGGTAAGAATAATTAGCCATGCAAACACAAGCACTTAGCAATGGAATATCAGGTTCATAGGAAAAGATGTGTGGGTTATAAAAGGAGATTTATTTGAAGCCTGTGGAGACAGGATAACTGTACCCAATATGTGCTAAAAGCTTCCATAATAAGAAGACATCATATGTGCTTTACATTCACTCAAAATGGGACAAGAAATAAACAAATTAAATTGTATTAGGAAACCTTCATTTCAGGTGTCAGTTGAAAAGAATTTTAAAAGTAGAAATCAACTTAGGTGCTCCTTAACCTCATGCTACTGGTAATTTTAAAGACCAAAATAAATAAGAAAAGTTTGGTGTGGATTTGGCCTTGCCTTGGGGGAGTGAGTCAGGATCAGTGACTTCTTGAGGTAACACTGAACCTTATCTTTCAGGATTATCAGCTAATCTCTCTGTCCTCAGTCTTGCACATTTCTGTTGGAGAGAACTTAATCTTTTGTTTCATTGACAGTTAAATCACCATCTTTTCCCTACCTATAAACTTGCAATGTGCTGAAATATGAGTTTCAAATGCCATTTATGTTATTTGTCCTCCCTGATGCGTGTTTAATGGCCACTGCCACTGATATTATGCAACAACATATTATTATTACAATCTCTGGAGAGCAGAATGCCAAGAACTTTAACAGCTTTAATCTTAGAATCGACACAGAGCTGTCATTGTTTCTTCCATCATTTTTATTTTTGTAAACCATGAGAAAATTCTCCTGCCTCATTTGATGTGTGTCATCAACTGCAAAATCAGGGCTAACTGCAGTTTCCTACCCTGGAAACCAGCATGTCAAGAACTGAGCTGCAGTCATCAGTTACATTAGCTCCGAGCACCCTGGGCTGCTATGCTCTCATAGTATTAATTTTTCATAAACAGGACTTGTTTCAAAAAATACAAGCCATTTTAACTTAGAATAATTTCTTAATCTCTTCCTTGTGTCTTAAGATTTTTCATTTGTAGATTTCATGTCCCACTACTTGGAACAATGTAAAACCAGCATAATTATTGGATTACATGAGAGAGCCCAAAATGCCACTTAGTCTTCTGGAAGTGAAATTAAAATTATATGGCATGACCATTACCTTGCTGATCATATAAGCTGTTGTTATATACCCAGTAACAAAATGTTTTTAAATGCTTAGTTATGGACATGCCAATCAAGGCCATAGCTAGAGATAAATAACTATTGCACTTCCTGATAAAAAAAAGAAAATAATTAAAATATAAAAGATCCTTGGTATGTATATAGATAACTCATTATAAAGCAGGTTTCCAGAAAAAGGCATGAGAGTCCAACAGACAACAAACTGAAGAGAAGTTATCACTGCCCCTTTGCAATGAACAAGGTCAAGCATATCCTCTTTTTTACTAGCAAAAGTGTGACCAGGAAGCCCAGGCAAGTGATTCTCCCCTCCTTTTTCTCTATATTTAACTTAAAACTTTCCGATATATGAAAGACACTGACATACTCAAGCATGTTCAGCAGATGACCACCAAGACAAGTCATCAGTACATCTCATGATGTACAAAGGAAGGCAAAAAATGTGATTCTTTTGATCATGAAGAGCCTCAGGAGAGAGCTTATTGCTCCCTAGAACTCCCCACAAATGGAGCATGTTGTAAAGAAGAACACAGTCTCTTCTCAGAGGTATGCAGTTAAAAGAAAAGGGGCAAACAGGCACTAGCTGGAACAATCATTTTCACTATGATATTAAAAAATAATATATATATAATCATAGGATGGTTGGGGTTGGAAGGAACCTTTCAGTTTATCTGGATCCAACCCCCCTGCCATGTGCAGGGAGACCTTGCTCTAGACCAGGTTGCTCAGAGCTCCATCCAGCCTGTCCTTGAACACTTCCAGGGGTGGGGCATCCCCATCTTCTCCGTGAAACCTCTTCCACTGCCTCAATATTCTCACAGTAAAGAATTTGTTCTAAATATCTATTCTGAACCTACTCTCTTGCAGTTTGAAGTCACTCCCCCTTGTCTTGTCACTTCATGTCCTCATAAAAAGTCCCTCTCCAACTCTTGTAGTCCTCTCTGGGTATTGGAAGGTGCTCTAATTTCTCCTTGGAACCTCCTCTTCTCCAGGCTGAGCAGCCCAACCCTCTCAGCCTGTCCTCACAGGAGAGGTGCAGAATGGCAGAATTTGTCAAGAGACACTGTGAAATACTCAATCCATGTAGATTGCCAAAGATCAGCAGGACAAAATTGATCAACTTGGTCAACCTGGACCTGCTTTGAGCACAGATTTGGACTGAAGGTGTCTTCTGTTCCACATTACTCTTTGGTTCTATGCTATATCATGTGCTTTTATTGTATGCAATACTGTGTCCTTTAACTCCCTGAAGTCAGGGAAAAGATTTCCACAAAATATGGAATGCCCGTTTTTGACCATTAATCTTGAAAAAAGAAAGTCCCTCATTTAGCTCTGCCAATTAAAACCTGTTCTACCAAAGGGGCATGAGGTGAATTAGTGCATTTCAAAATGCTTTGTCTCTTAGGTTATTCTTGTATTTTCAAGGTTTTCTGCCATGATGATGACTTCTGAGGTTCCTATTTCTCCTTTTTTGACTCTCCATAAAATTAAATACCTTAGACTGGGGAGAAAGCATCTATTGTAAGAATGATTTGACTTCCTTTCTCTTGAGAACAAAAAAGAAAGGAGATGGATTCCTTCAATTAAGCTTTGTTAATGACAATTCCATTACTGATAAACAATGAAAAGTGGCAACATCAGGTTGAAAGGATGTGTTTTTTCAAAAAACTCTCAACCCTGGCACATTATTCATCAGTCCCTTCTGAAAATGAGTTATTACAAACAAATAGCACCGAGTCCAAAAGATTAAATCTAATCACTGAGAAAATTTATACTCTGGTTTACAAGGTTTGACCTTTCAAAAGTATTCCTACTGCACAGTGGAAAATTATATATATAGATACAAAACTTTTACAATTTCTCCAGAGAATTACTTGCACAATACAATACAAATTGAGAGTATTATGAGAGAATTGAATTTACTATCTGTATAATCTTGAGATAAAAACACACTAAATAAACCACTCTAGTACAAAGTTGCTGAAGACTTCCTGGGCTTCAAACTAGAAAATGTTTATGCAAAATTTAATTTCAGTTTTCTAGTCACACTTTAAAGCATAAACATTTGTCAGTGTTAAAGTGTTAAACTGCCTTTTTCACAGCTCTGGAAATAGTAAAGTAATGTTCCTCATTCTTTTTGAATATTACTTGCTGCTTTACAATTCTTGCCTACCACCCCTGATTTTTAATTGTTTAAAAATCTAAGATATGCAGATGAGAATGTGTGCAGAAATTAAATAATGCTGTATGTTTTGTTGGTTTTTTGTTTGTTTTTTTTTTTAATCACAGAAACAACCTTCTATCAGTGAAATTCTAGAGCTGGTGCAGTTTTCAATGAAACAAGCTTAGCTAGATGTGCACACAAATCTTAGACATCATGAAGTGCAATTCACTGGTAAAAGATTTTTATATCAAACTTCCACTTAACCCACTGAAATTTTTATCACTTCCTAAATAGGATTTCCCAAGAAACCTAAGGGATTTAATTTCATGTCTCTCACTGAAACAAGAATGGAACTGTGCTAAAAGAACAAACCCATAAATCATATTTAGGTACTTGATGCAGACAGATACCTTTAAAAAGTGTTTGAGAGAGACTGGAAGCTGCACAAAGGACAAGGATCCATGAGAATGCAGATGTAATAGGGAAATGGTACTCTTCAACCTAAAAATTCACATTCTCAAAACATTGATGAGCTGCCACATAAGCCTAAAAATATCTGAAATGTAGCATTGATAACATAAAAGTCAATAAAGTTGCCAAAGTACCTAAAACATCTATTTCTTGACAGTTGCAGCATGGTCCAGCTAGTGACTTACATGAGAAACACATGGTAGAAAAAGACCATTCCCTGCAAAACTGTTCTGAAACAGAGGAAGCTCAGAAAAAGTGGAAGTATATGATGTTTTATTTTCCAGAAGTATTTGATTTCAGAAGTTTATTGGAAGTGATCTGAATTTCCACATTAAAAAAAAAAAAAAAAAGTTCAACCACCATTTTAAACTTCTATATACACAGACCAGAGAAGTGCACTTCAGTTCAACATATTCACACATGGCTGAAAGATGGAGAGTGTTTCATATCACTCAAAACAACTTCTCCAGCTGAATAATAAATGCCTCAGAGATCCAAAGGGATCTCTCTCACACACACTGTCTTCATCCACTGTTGTGACCTCAGGACACAGGATCACTGAAAAGTTTAAGAGAGAAAACATCCTCCTAGCTTGGTGCAGGAAGTGATGATCTTTACCAAGAACCTGTTCCAAAGAAGCACTTTACACTCATCTACCTGCCATGTACATAATTTTGATTCATTGAGTAAGTCACTCCAAATTCAGCTTTCAGGTTCTGAATGTATTGTGGGTGCTCATTTTCCAAAGTTCCCTCTTTCTGGAAGCTGAAATCCTTCAACTGAGGAGCTCACTGGATTGGAAGAGTAGCAGCTCCTCATGCTCTTTGGCTTGGTTAATCTGCCCTTACTAACTTCCAGAGCAAATGAGTAGGCTCACAATGCCTATGGATGCAGCACTCCTTAACAACTGCTCTTAGACATAAGATGGCAGACAGGTACCATAACAAACCTTAAATTCTTTCTTTTCTTTAGCAATGCACTTATGTAAGGTCTACTGGTGCAGGAAAACCCCTCTCAACATTCAAACTTCCTGAATCATGAAATTACCTTATCCAGCAGAGCTGTGCAATGCTACATTTTAAACAGGATCCATAACACTTCCAACACTGCTGTGAATTACAAAAGAGCCCTGGAAATGTTTCATGTCTTTCTGTCATGAATTTCCACTCTCCCAGAGTGTATTGTCATACCTTCTTTGCTGTTGCTGCTGAATACCTTGGGAATTTTTCCACCTTTGCAGCTCTAAGCTTTTCCATGAGCTCTAAGCTCTCTTCCCATCCCACCCAACATCAGGACGAATACTCAAGGGTCTTGATCTGGACAACACACTGGCATACCTCGTACAGTCCATGACAATGAGACTGTTTACAAGTCAATGGTTCCTACTATAAGTTAAAATGTATAAAAATTACACAGATTACTTCAGCACTTACAATCTGCTTAACAAATCACTTAAATGCATGCGAGTGTTTGGCTGAGCACAGAGGCACTTTACTGATTTATAACTTCAGGGGTACAGGAGAAGCACAGATATAATTAAACTGCCAAACCTTCACTGACCTTCTGCTCCTGAGATTATTAACCTTAAACTGCTTCTTTGTCAAGAAACTTCAATTAACTTACCACAGGAAGCATAGCAGGGAAAACTAAATCACTCCTTTAATGGTTTGATTTTCTGTTAGTTTCTGTTTCACAGCCCAACAGAAGAAATTTTCTCAGTACACTGCTTGATATACACCTAAATGCATCAGTTAAAAGAGAGAGATCCTGTTTCTGCTCCGTATTAACTTCCAGTGGGCAGCAGCCAAAAAGACAAGAGGATAAAACCTTCCAGAAAAACAAAAAACATTAAACATTTAAAAGTTACATAATATTAGATTTGCATAATATTCTATGCAACTCACCAAGCATGATGTCTGGAGTAATTTCAAATAATTTGTCGCCCTCCTTCTCCTGGGACAGAGGCATCACACTAGCACTACCTTCTTGGAAATAAACTACTTTAAGTTTAGCATTTGGATGCAACCTTATGACAGTTGGTAAGAGCAAATTTATGGCTTCTTATTCTGAAAACTGAGCTTCTTTGGGAATTGCCAAAGCACACGAGAACTCTAGGACAATTTTTGGAAAAGTCATTAAACCCAGTGTTTCACACACTGAACTATTAACTAGCCATGATAACTGGAAGAATACTGAATTAAAAGCCAGTACGAAATCCTTCAGATGAAGTAATAAAATTAATAGTAGCCAATCTGGAATAATCTAGATCATTCAACATGTCCATATTAGAGATTAAAGCATTGGGTTTTGCAGCTTTTACAGAAGTGGTTATACCTGGTAACTCCAATGAAACCTCTTACTTACATCAGTATCTTTTAAAAAATATTTTATTATATAATATTACAAAGATCTTGGACTCAGCTGCCCCCTAATTACACATATTTCTTCTTGTTCACTCACTGCCTTTCAATGTCACACCATGCAGTGTTTGTTTTATCAAAAGTAGAGCTCTGAAATTCCATACCTAGACATTTCACTTCCAACACCAGGTATTTCAAACAATTTGGGCCACTTTTGGGCCCCAACCAAGATTTGAAAATGAAGGTTTGCCAAGTCCTCAGAAATGCTAAAATGTATCTATTCTGTTGTTTACTGCTAAAAAAAAAAATTAATGAAAGTTATTAATCAATGAAACATAAATTTGATTTACTTTTATGTTGTGCTAAAACTCTTGAGCAAAGTTCACAAAGTTTGAAAAAACAGGATTTCTGAAGTGAAGTTAATTTAAATTTTAACAGCTGGTAGCTTCTGAATAATACTCATTCCTTACTTAAGCGTGTTATTATTTAATCAAAAGCAAACTCTAGGAGATGGGAAATCCCTCTGGGTGCATATTCTTTCATGCTCCTTAACTACTCATTTTTAAACACAGATGACATTACAAAAATATACTCAAAACATACTTAGATGTCAGACATTTCTTATAATCTGTCATCAGAGATGTATAGTGATCAATACCAAACATTTAAAAGGCTCAGTTTTTTCCTAGCTTAGATTTTCCATTACAATTGTGGGAAGTACTAGAGACAATAAAAGACCCCTCTTCTGATGGATTTGTTTCAGAATTCCTTTTTTCTAAAAAAAAAAAAAATAGCAAAGTTTGGAAATTTAATTAATTTTGCCCAAAAATTTGACCATTTTGTATTAAAATAGTAATAGCAAGACAGGGAAAGCACACATTTTATACAACATATTGTGTCCTTATTTCATGTCTTAATGACACTGGATGTAGTCACAGTTGCCCACCTCTGTTGTTCACACTTTTCCATTCAACACAAATGTTATATAAAGGTCTAGGAAACACCAGTTAAAATGACTATTGAACAAACTGGTCTCAGAAATTTAGAATACACCTTTTCTATTAAATCTACCTTTTTATCATTCCTATTTTACAGTTTAAGAAAGAAAGAAAGAAAAAAAAGAAATCCAAACCTAATCACAGAGACAAACTAAAGGAATGTATTTACATGTGTGATGAGCAAAAAGTAGGATTTACTATGATAATCTGATGTGGTTTCTATTAATCAAGTTATCTGTTATCCTAATCTAGTCAGTTGTTTTATCCTCATCCTCACAAGTATTTTTAAGTTGCAAAGAAACAACTAAACTAAAAGCTAGTACAGGACAAGGTATTTGAAACCCACTGCTATCTTGCAAAAAAGGGTACTGGTGACATTTGAAACTCCTTAATGCCATGAAGAACTCTACTGGCAGGAGATGCCTACCCTTCAGTTGGATGTGCTGAGCATGAAAGTTGATTCTGAGACTCTCACTAAAGTTCCATCTCAAAGTAACTGGCTCTTCTTGAACTACAACCAAGTTAACATGGTCTTTCACAGAAAATCTTGTGCTACGAATCATATAATCAACTCTTCTTTTTTTTTTTTTTTTTTTTTTTTTTTTTTTTTTTTTTTTTAAAAGACCCTATGTAACCAGCAATATGCCACCTTGCATTGCCCTATCCGGTCATTTCCAGATGAAAGAGGCAGCAAACCCATGCCAGACTGGTTATGCACAGACCATAAACACTTTAAGTGGTATGGGAGATATTTCAGAAAAAAGCAGTACTTCATGCAGTTATTTAAATTTATTCCAAGTATCTCCTTCTAACCATGACTACTGGAGCACTTTAAAGTGCAGTTCAAAATCAAAAGCAAAAAACATCCCTTACATCTCACAGATAGGAACCATCATAGTCCTTTTCTACAGAAGTAAGCATTTTGATTTAAATGTAACATGAGTAACCTGCCACACAAAAGATAGAAGCAGGAATAGGAACTTTCATCAGTATCCTATCTGATGTAAGAAAAAGAAAACAATATTTTTCCTCAGCTCAAAAAAAATATTAAGGCTATTTTTATTCATGAACTAAAATATGCATGACTCATATCCAGTATTTCATTTCTACAAAACAATTATAGTCAATATTTTTTATATTGAATGTAGCATTTGTAATTGATTTCTTAGTTACTGACATTATCACTCATTGTATATATTAATATTTTGAATTTATTTTAATATAATAATAAGCACCATAAACATACATTTTTACTGAAGGTATGAAAACAATTGCTCTGTTTTTGCATAATCCAACACACCCTAGTTAGGTATAATTAGGGCAACTGTCAACAAACTGAAAAGCTATAATAAAATAAGAGGTTTGAAACTGGTTGTTAAATAACTGCTAAATTCAACATCATATTTTTCAGAACATTCTGAGGTCATCTGGCAACATAACATCATGAAACTCAAATGTCAATCAAGTTCCAAGCATATTTGCTAAGGGGGGCTGTGTGAGTCAGATTTTTTTCTGGATGTTTGCAGTTAAATAATATATATGATCCAATTACTGGTAGAGAAGCTATGCCACATTTGACTTCTTCAGAATGGTAATAAAATGGAATTAAAAGAAACAAGACTTAGTAGTAATCACTACCTTAACTTAGTGAAATTTCATGCCTACAGATTGAAAAAAGAAAAAAGAAAAAAGAAAAAAGAAAAAAGAAAAAAATTATTCTTTGGTGAATTTTCTATCCAGTGGAGGCTTCCTCTTCCCCCACTTTAGTTGTCACTAAATTTTGGACCACACTGGTGTTTCTCATCTGGGCAAATCCTTAGGAAGACCTGAAAACTCAGTTCCTCCATCTAACTATCAACAGGACTGATGATCCTGGTCCAGAATACAGCTATCCCTAAAAATTAACCATCTAACTCGTATTTAAATTTCTTGAACAAGACAATAATATTTTAAATCAGATCTTGTTTAGTCATAACAAGTGAACTAATTCTGGGAATCTTGAGGCCAGATTTAATTCATCATTCTGAGGGCAGTCATTGAGGCTCTTCTAGTGCTGTATGTGTTTTTTCCTTCTTGTGTATTGAGTATTCCTATAATGGCCACAAGGAAAAACCCCAGAAACAACATTATTATATTCTTATTTCATAAAGTATTGTTCTTTAGGATATATTCAGGGTTTTTTAATCTTATTTCTTATTCTTACAATGGGCTTATGTGAGTCCTCACTTTTTTCCTTTTTATATGTGAAGCTCAGGCTGTCTGGGTCCTAGGAGTACCTGAACAATAGTCCATTAAAAGAAAGGAAAAAAACCCAAGCACTAAGACAAGAATTATCTTGGGGTTTTATTGCTACTTTTCCTTCTAAATAGACATAAGCCTGTCTCTTAAAATCTCCATTTTTATTAATTTGTTCCATGAAAATGAGCATTTGTGCTGCATATGTGCTTTCACTTGGCCTGGCTTGATCCCCATTTCTCTGGCTAGCTTCCCATGCAGCTCACAACTTTCTTCCTAAAATTGGGTAAAAAATGATGATCTCTGATTTTAAAACCTCGTGGCAACCCACCTTCCAACTGCCAAGCTCCTGCTGCTGGCTGAGCTCCAGCCTCTGGAGGCAGGAATGCACAGAGGTACCAAGGCAGGAATGCTGTCCCCAGAGCACCATCCTCAGAGCAGTCACACTTTTGATGGGCTGTTTGCAGCTGCCCAGTCTGCATGGCAGGTCCATCTCTTGAATGAGGCAGGACCCTGCTTACCTCCTACACACCTTCTGCAAGCTTTTTCTATGAGTTTTGGCACCTCTGTAAGGAAAATTTCCATGAAATTAAAATTTTTTCTATGCATCTTCTAAACACCATCCATTAAAAACATAACTTTTCTACTTCAATCTGTTTGTTCGTTGTTCAAAGTAATGCTCAACTTGAGAAATACATCCTGCAGGCAGCATCATAATCTCTCTTGCTAATTATATGGATGTGAAAAAACACATTTCGTTTGCTTGATATATTGATTCTTTGGCAGCATCTCTTACTGGGGCTGTTTGAGAGAAAATCAGCAAAGTTTCCAGACTAACAACATACCAGTCCCCATTATCCATTCCCTTTGGCTTCTTGGGGATGGAGAGGAGGAAGAGGAGTTGAGAATGAAGAAGTGACACTGAGCCTGGAAGCAAGGGTGAAGGTATTTTATTTTTGACTATGTTTCTAAAAATCAAAAATTATTTCATTGTTACTTCAGGCTTATTGTGAAAATAAAAGCAATGTTTCACAACAAGATTTTTAACACTTGTGGCTATGTACTCTATAAACCAGGTGAAAGACAAATACTATAAAATGTAAAAAATATTCAGAACCTGTCCAAAATAAATGTCTATTAGGTAAAGCACTACAATTTATTTTGAAATTTTTAATCCCTCTTCTTGATTTTAACATTTATTCAGAAAGTTGCTACAGCTTAGGGAAAATTGAAACATTTTTACATTTTTTTATCTTTCCAGTGTTAAACAAGGAGCAACAAACAAGCTATTTCTCCCAGAGCTGTTGTTACCCCACAGCAGTTGTTGGCAGTTTCAAGAGGGCAAAGACACCTAGAAAAGACCAGGAAAGAGCTTTCTCTGAATAGATTAAAAGCTCCACTTTGGAGGCAAAACTCACTTCAATTAGTTGAAAGTCTTCTTGCAACTGTCTGATCTGCTGCACCACACATTCACCAAGTGTGTTACACATCACTGAACGCTTTTAAGGGTTTGTTTCTTTCCGAGGGAGTCATTGTGATCATTCTCCTCCTTGACCATGTCTAGAGTCCGTGCAGATTTGCTGCAACTGCCTGTGACAGCATCTCAAGAAAGGCAGGAGGTGAGTGCAGGGAATGTCCAGTGTGACTTCACATGCATTTATACAGGCACACTGAAAGTGTTAGAATGCTTCACAACAAGAACAAACACAGGCAGTGTAACTTTATCCATGATATCTTGCCAGAAGAATTAGGAGGCTATAGAATACAGGAGAACTCCTTCCAAAAATATAAAATTATGTCCTTTATTCTCTTTTTCTCTCTTCACACACAGCCAAGAAATAGGATTACATTAATGAAGCTTTCAACAAAATTGTTAACAGCACATATGGAAAGTTAAAGCTTCTCCTCTTTAGACATTATTTCTTACTACAAATTCTGAAACATTTTATACATCACCAGAAGTAATTTCATAAAGTTATTATGGAATAAAATTATTTTATTCTTGAAACCTGAAATATTTCTATTGTATTTCATGGCAAGTTAGAGGCAAAAATATTCCTAGCTCATATAAACTGAAATTATGTCATATTTCTGACCGTGTGTTTTGTTAGCTTTCATCTTGGCAGACTCACTAAATTCAGACACTGATAGTTGCTTGTGAATTTATATAATAATGGTTCAAAGTTCCTGGAGAATGATCAATTTATCTACTATTGTTTATCTAATTCAGTATTAGCTAGAAATTTTTTTCATTCTTCCCATATGTTCCTATGAAAAGAAGATATCATCTTTCAATTCCTGAACAATGATTAGATGGGCTTCATAAAACTGCCTTTTTCTTAAATAATTTCTCTCTGAAGTGCCTGTATAAATAAGTGACAGAAACGAGGAGGTATATAATAGATCCTTGTAAAGACAATGTTTGAAAAAAATGTAGAAGAGGAGCAGAAGGAAAAAAAACCAGAGCTTTACCCTTCTAATCATCAAGCTCTCAGATAGACCTATGGCTATGTAAACTGTTAACACTATTCCTGGACCCTTTACAGGTACAATCTAGGCAGGAATGATCAATGTGCAGCTGAGCTCTATCCTAAAGATAATAAGATAACTCACAGAACCACAGAATATTCTGAGTTTGAAGGGACCTACAAAGATTACTGAGTCCAGCTCCCAGCCTTGCACAGGACACAGCAAAAGTCACATCCTGTGCCTGAGAACATTGTCCAAATGCTTCTTGAGCTCTGTTAGGTTTGGTGCTGTGACCACTGCCCTGAGGAACCTCTTCTTGTGCCCAACCACTCTCTGGAGGAAGAAACTGTTCCGAATATCCAAATTAAAAGCTCCAGATACAGCTGTAGCTGTTTCCTAGGATCCTATCACTGTTCTCCAGAGAGGAGAGATCAGTCCCTGCTCCTCTTCTCCCCTTCATGAGGAAGCTGCAGACCCAGGTAGGTCTCCCCTCAGTTTCCTCTTCTCCAGGTTGAACAAATCAAGCTAATTCCCATACACAGACTCAAAGTGTTTCTTACTAAAAAGGAATTAAACTAAAATGTTAACTTCACCACTTCAATGGAAGTGTTTTCTTGACAGCTTTCAGGGCTAGCATATGTTTCTTCTTAATTCCTGAAGTAAATAAAATATTTTTCAGGCAGTGGCAATTACTCACTGTTAGATTCGGTACACTGTAGCAGTATTTTTGAAATGTGTATTCAATTTTCTGGACTTTGTAGTTAAGTAATTTTAAGACACAAAACCACAAGCAATTTCACTATGTAAAAGGAAAGATGGATTTAGAGAGAGGAGAATTTGTAAGCCATTTATGTTGTCTGTCATGGGCTTGCCTTTCCTAAGCAATAAGGAAACACAAAAAGAGCAGGGCTTAAGCTGGAGAAAGAACAAAGCAAAACCCCACAAGCTACTTCTCTTCCAAAATGTTTCTAAATTTTTCTCAGTTCTTGCAAACACAGAAACAAATGTGTGTATATGTGTGTGTGTTTAATCTTTTGAGCTAAAATTATTCCCTAAATGCACATTTCCTTTAAATACTTTTCCTTTCTTTGCAGTGCATAGAAAACACTGTAGCCTTGATGTTTCCAGAGAACAAGTAAGGAATATTCCGATGAACCTCTCCAATCCTGAGGCAGAAGGCACTAAGTGTCCCTCTGTTTGTTCCTTAAGCCTTTTGCAGAAAATATTGAAAACACTTTGGCACTGGAAGTCTTAATTTGGTCCTTTTAATCTCTCTTCTAGAAGGAAAAAAGTGTGATACCAATTATATTAAAATGTTCCTTTGTTAAAGTATTTCTTCACCATTCAAAAGGAGGCTCACTACGGAATGGATATTAAAGAGTGATATGCACTATCTGGTTTGAGGTTACAAAGATAAACAGAACTGTATTCACTGCTGCTGCTTATCAAATTATGCCAAGAATGTAAAAAACTCAAAACACCCATAATCCCAAATCACTCAGCTCCTTCTCCCTCAATGAACCTCATGCATTTGCACATTAAATGAAATCTTAACCTGCCATTTTTCAGTGCAGAACACAAGGTTGTAGCAGTACCTGACTACCAGCCATACACACATACAAGACAGAGACACAAAACACAAAGCCTTCTTGCTCCACAGCATACCAACATGCTCTCAGAGGTATGATGTTCAAATAATTTTAATTTCAGAGAATTGCAACTGAGGGCATACTGAAAGTATCCCCTGACCATGCACATGTGGTGGTACTTATGGGTATAGCTAAGGTTACACAATTATAATCTCTAATGCTTTATCATCATCATCACCACCATCATCATCATCAATATATCAACATACTTTTGAAACTTCTGAAAAAACAAAGGAAATTTCTCATCACCTTCTTATGCACCATATTCAACAAGGATTTAAAAAAACCACATTTATTTTTCCTTCTGCAATCCTACACAGGCAGATGGCCATGGATGAGGGCTAGGAAGGAGTAGAGCCCCACTGGCAGGTAACCTGGCACAGGTCTAATCTGTCTAACCTGCCCTCCGGGTCAGAAATTATCCCCCTCCATCCTTCCACAATTAAGCTGCTTCTGCTTCCCAAGGTAAATTTAGTGTTTCTCTGCAAATGCACTTGCAGACTAGCAGAGTGTTTACCAAATCAGCAAAAGAGAATCTGAGAGAAAAGATAATTTGCTACGGCTCCAAGTTTTTCACTTGATAATATTGAATTAGTTACAGCATGTGTTTGGTAACCCACTGACTTTCACTGAAGTCACAGGAGCTCTCATCTTTAATAACTCAGTTTCTATTTAGGGTGCCACTGCATGAGGCTGCAAGTCCCCTGTCTATTAGCTCTTATAACTTGGATACAAGGAATGAAATGCTTTAGCTACCAGCAGTTCTCAGATTTTTTTTGTGCCCGTGACAACACCTTATTTAAAGCAATTTAGCTAACTCTTCTGAGCAGATGAAATTATTTGAATGTTTTGTCTCACTAATCTTTTCCTCACTTATCAAGCTGTTAGAGTCTATGTGGACATTGTGCATCTGATCTTTCATCTAAGAAGAAGAATATAAATATATAAAAATGTATATACACACAATGAACATTTCACAGGAAGATCTGGCACCTGTGCAGGGAGTTCCTTGCACTGTGTGCTTAATGTAGCATTTGCACTTAACATATAATATTTTCCTTTCTTATATCATATATTTTTGTTTTGCACAGCACTGCAGTTGATTGTCAGTACTTGTGTATGTGATAAATATATGACCTACTTGTCTCTGAAGAATTGTAATGTTTAAATGGATCCATCACAGGCAGTATTTCTCCTTTCTTTCATCTTTATAGCTGCACATCTGAACTTTACTAATTCCTGATAGAAATCACAATGTACTTCTTAGTTACAGTACAATTCTCTGATATATACAAATATACACATAACCTCAAACCTAGATAAATTTTTAAATTAAAAAATACAACTAAGGCATAATATCTGTTTTGCTGACAGAATCAGAATATTAGCCATAAAATCGAAGTTCCAACAGGAGGATCAGTCTTGACACATATTTTTGACATAAAATATTCCTTGGTGCTGCTTCTTGGGAAATAATAAATTCACTGAGGTGTTACATCCATCAGGCCACCTCAGACAGCTTTAATGTATACCTCCTTAAATGAAAATCAGTGCTTTTACAGGCCCATAATACCATTTTCCTGTCACCTTTTAAAGTCAGTCTTAAAGCTCTACAGAAGGAGCAGGTGTCACAGGAAGACCTCTCATTGAATATGCATTGTGCTGCCAGCTGTATTTTGAAACTATCATCCTCTCTAAGAAAAGGCAGGCAGTGATGGCAGAATACTGGCCTCCTTGGAGGACTTAGTTCAAGCAATAATGATCTGAATAGCAGGAAATTTAATCTGGTACTGACTTGCAAAATGTACTTTCATACACAGGAAAAAATTGGCTGGTTTCCTTGCCTTTTTATTTTAGCAGAAGACTAAAAAATATGTATCACAAATTAACATATTTAGTGTTAAACTAAATACATATACTAAATTCATGTACAAACATGTAGGGAGAGGTATGCCTGAAACCCATTATTACTCATTAATTCATAGATATTTTTGGCACATATTTCTAAGTACTATTTCTTCTTTATTGCCGACCCTTTAAAAATAGGATAGCCTAACTTCACAACCCCCCCAAAAAATAAGCAATAAAATATTTTGTGAACATAGCTAATGTTGATTAATGGAATATTCTTATGATACTGGTATTTTTGACCTATTTAGCTCATTTGAACACCTTGACAATAACAACTGGCATTACTTATCACAAAATACTGATGGGTTTTCTTTTTTATATTATATGGTGTAGAGGGTGGTTTCCCCAAGGAAGAGGAAAACTTTGGCTTAATGCTCTGGGAAACCCCTTTCTAAGTACAGTAAGCAAGAGGCTTACTCCCATGTTCCCTCAGTTCAAGTATGCAAATTGTTGCTAGAAGTTTCCTGGTTCTTTGTGTTACCATAGGTCGATTTTTGGTGCAGAAATTTTAGTATTCCTAATCTTTCTCCCCTACTGGACCCTTCCCTCAGACTGTGCCTTAACTCCTCCCTACACAGGGATGTTTAAATACCCCTGTCTGACTCTGGGCCCTGCTTTCTGCCCCTTGTTACTGCCTTGTTACAGTTTGCTCCAAATATAGTGTACTCCTTCTTGTTTGTTATTTTTGCATTATTAGAATTCTTTTGGGGACAGTTGGATCAAGGCTGCCTCTCTCTATCAAGTCGCCATCAGGGCAGAGTCCCGAGGAAACTCAAAGGGGTCCAATCGTCTGGGCTTGGAGCCCTGGAAATTTCAATATGGGTTTTATTTTTTAATTATGGTAAGTGCTTGGAGATTACGAATATCCAACTCTTTGAGAGCAAGAAGCTATTGCCAGTATTGCTCTTTTAAGAACACCTCTCATAAAATTAGTGGTTATTTTCATTTCCTTCTTCACTGGCATGCTGAAAATAAAGCCCAACCCTCCTGGAATTCACTTAATCTGACAGTGTGCTATTCCCCATGGATATTCATGGATATTCATTGCTGATCTCAAGGCAGCCGGTCTCCCAGATGCAGCAACATTCCCAAATGACGACCCAACTTGGAGGATCTGCAAATCAAACCTAAACTGAAGATGAGCAAAGAGCTTTCTTGCAACAGGAGCAAAATCATCCCATACACCTTGGAAATGAGGGAAAGGAAAACTTTTCCAGACACCAAGACAAGACAGTGTGGAACCATCTGCTCCAGAAAGATAGTAATATTTGGTGAATCAGAAAGAACACTGAAAGAGACCTTCTACATCAGGAACTGGAATATATAGCTTAATTTTTTGTTTAATTTGTCTCAATCAGCAGCTTCAATTTCTGCGAATTTCTTCTGGCTCTTTTTAGTGTGGTTCTCTGGTTTTCCTGGACATGTTCACCAAGAACAAGGCATGCAAAGTATTTCTGGATTAAAGATTCTTACTAGTCACATAGCCTTCTTCAAAGAGACCAAGGGCTGCAGGTTTTCATCTAATAATTCAGTCACACCTCCTGATATAAAAGAGAAAATTGAAAATATAAAGACCCATTTCACTGTTAAGTTATAGTATCAATAACAAACTATGGCAATAAAAAGTAATTCAAAAATTTGATGCAAAAATTATATTTTATGCAACCATCTGTGTGTTCTTTTAGTACAGAAAATATGTTCAGAAATATGTTCAAATCATTGAAAAAATTCTTCAGTTATTTGGAAGTGCTTTCAGAAAAACAGAAGATGAAGAAGGGCAGGAGATAAGGCAAAGATGATAACAAAAAGGCTGTCTATTGTACTCAAGGTACTCTTGGAAGGGAGGACTTCAAGAGGAGTACTGCAAAGGGAGGACGAATGATGGACAAGGAACAAGAGTTGTAAATCACATTTTCACAGCTGTAGACACAAAACTCTCAGTAATCAATCCTCTCAGAAAATCCTCTGTTGTTTGAGGAGCATGAGGACTGTCAGGTTGATCACTGGCTATAAAATAATTCCTGGAATAGAAATTTCTAGCGATCATCCATAGCATGTAAGCAGAAAGCCAACCCAGTGCAAAAGTCTGTATCATCAGCCATTATGAAAAAACCAAATATTTATGAATCCTTAAAAAATAATACAATCAGACTAACACATTTGAAGGAAACTACTATTCATCAATTTTCACCAGACTATGCTCACCTGTGCCAAATATAGTACTAATTTTAATTTTATTCCAACATCATCATATCCAGGGGTGGTAGATATTTCTCTAAAGGAGAAGATAGTTGTTAAGTAAAATCAAACTTGACAGCATTCCTAGGTGCTGGAATACAGGGAATCAAAACAAATTTTCAAGGTGAATACTGAATATTGTACATTCCATATGCTTCTACTTCAAGGTCACATGAGGAAAATGCTAAGTCCACTTGCTTCTCCTTCCCAGGAGCTAGGCTTTCTGCCAGACACCCTTCAGAAAGAAAGCCTTTCCTGTGAAGCTGTGCAGAGGAGTTATGTATGCACAGCCTGTGAGAGACATAAAAGCAGTGTGCTCCTATCACCTCTGCTAGATTTATCATTAGTTCAAACAACTATTGCATTGCAAGGCTGCTCTCATAGTGTGAGATGAGAACCACAAAGAGTTGTGTCTCGCTTTATTGTGTCTCCTGTAGGAGAAGGTAAGAGCAAGTTACCTTGTCACAGCCTCAGCTGAGGAAGGGGCAGGTGCCCAGTCCTACCCTCACCCATCACACCAGCAAGGCACCTCCAGCCCTCTGCAGAGCAAACCAGGGGAAAGCTTAAAGGCTTAAAGCAAAAAAGGTAGCCATACTTTAGGTGTAAGAAAGTAAATTTCTGTTATAAAAAAGGAAAGAAAAATTTTCTAACATTTCTGTTTCTGCTAAAGTTTCACAAGGGAATATGGTAGTCCTGGTTGACTTTTCATGAGAAGCAATACCACAGTACAGAGAGCAAGTGTAGCTGGAGAGCAAAATAAAACAGAGACAATTGATACTTGAAGCTCAATTTTCACTAGGTTTTCACTAGCCAAATGAAACACAATTACTCAGACCAAAGCCCAGAACAATTTAATTTTTGGAATCAAATTTTTCTTTTAATTTAAAAACTTTTCCTGATTCATGAGGTGATTTTAATGAATAATTTAAATTACCTTTCAACATACTTATGAAAACTGCATATAAGATATAAAGGACAATTTTCTGAACATAAGTCTTTTATTGCATTTCATTCATCACAGGATAACTTGGATACATGAAGTCAAAACTCACTGTCTCTCTCATTTAGCTGAAATTAGACCTCAGCCCAAGAAGCTCCTGAAGGAGCAGCCAGTATAAGGTTTCCCTACACAAGTCCTCACCTCTTGCTGATCACTCTAATTCCACTGGAGATTTAACTCAGAAATTGTCTCCTTGATACAGGAAGCTCATTCACTGGCTTGTGTCCATCTGGAAGTTTCTTCTTTCAAATAAATATTGGGCCTGATGATGCTGGTGCTCAGAGGAAGCAAGCACACCTTACCTGGTAACACTCCAGTTCTGAGACTCGATTTAAGAGCGTGAACCTGAGCTAATGTTCATTTATACCAGCCCGCATGACTCCACAGTTCAATGCCCCCAATATTATAACATGCAATTCATAGATAAACTGAACATGGATAAACTACTCCTCTGTGAAAAAGTAAGTGACAAACAGGGGGCAATAGATACTTGCACTTTTTCCTGCATCAGAGTTGAACACAAAATCTGGGATGACAGAGAACTTGGAGGCAGCAGGTTCCAACATGCTGGACATTGATGCATGCTTGAGTGACTCTGGGAAGTGAATTCAAAGGGCTACTGCACAGGGAAAATGTCCTTTAATTTTACATCTTTTGAACAATTGCATTAACCCACAGACAAACGTCAGATGTGAGCTTCCCTTTTCATTCTGTCTGTTCCTCCTGTTTGATCCTCAGATCCTAGATCCTTCTTTGCTTCAGTATAGCAAAAATTAAAAATGTTTCAATTAAGATTTCTACATATACCACACAGGGGATTTTTAAAGATTCATCTACTTCTTCCGCTGGTAACTTGTTTTAGCAGTTACATAACCATTATATATGGTTACAAACCTAGATTTGTGGGAACTGAGGAAGGAAAAAGCTTTTGAAAATGTGACCTCAAACTACATTCAGGATTTACAAATTCTGAGATCAATACATTTAATCTTTTGTTTTCTGTGTGAAGTACAACATTCTCAAGAGAAAGATCTGTGCTTTTTATTAGAAATAACATCACCAAGCTTGTAGCAAATATTTTGGTGTTCTGTAATACATCTCTAATACTTCACATGAACTGAAATCTACCAGGAAAGGTTAGTATAGGATTATGAATTTTTCTTTTCCTAGAATTTCTGGAGACTTCTGGAAATTATATCACTGCTGGTATCATATATAACAAAAATTCTGATCATATTTCTGTTGACTTATTTCTAAACAAATGCTATAGATACTTAAAGGAAATAGTTAAAAATACTTACATTCTCATCTTAGTATGATTTGCTTCTTTCAGTCTAGTTATTTTTATTCCAATAGCTATTTTTCAGCTGAGTATCTCTATTTTCTTTGCTGCACATGGCAGAAACATACTCTTAGTGAAGCCATACCATACCAAGAAAATATAATTTTGGAGGAAGAACATAATGCAACACCAATATTTGGATTTGTAGAATCATAGAATGATTTGGGTTGGAAGTCACCTTAAAGATCATCTATTTGCAGTGCCCTAGAAATAGTTTGGAACCTGTAAAGCAAACTGACCTCCTTCTACTTAACTATGCTCCATTATTATCTGCTGACCTCAAAAATGAATTATATTAGCTAAGTAAATAATTGCCTTCTTCTCATCACATACTTAATAGGTTTGGGGTTTTTCTTCTGACTAATATATTTTGTTAATTTTTATCCAATAAAGACTTAGAAGGACATAGGAATAATTTTTTTCCTCAGTATTTATATATTTCTGATTATACTTGCCTCATACAAACTTATACTGCAACAGATTTTTTAGACTTTGCTTTACTTTTTCCCTAACAGAAAACTCAGAAATCACACACATACACCCCTTCAGTCTACAGCTATTTTGACACATAAGTGATAGACAGACATTTCCTAAGGAGAATAAATTTCAGTAAGTATAAGTATATTCAGAAGTTTACTTTTAAGAAGGAATGCCCTGTGTCCCTTACCTGCTCTCCAAAACTGGATCTGCTCTGTTTCATTACTATTCCTGAGGGGTTTTTTCAGACTTCCACATCTTTCATCTCTTTGGTGCATGTCCAAACTCTTAACTGGACTGAGCCTAAATTATTCTCCAAGTTTAACAGATAAAGGCAAAAATAACCAATTCAAAGGAAAGCACAGAGGACATTGAGGAGAGTATGTGTTTATACAGACAGATTCCCTCCCTTATCCCTATTCCCCAAACCACATTTTTATCCTTCAGTCTGCAGCATGCAATGATAATCTTTGTCAACACAGTCACTGCAGGTACCCAACGTGAAAATTTAATACCACGAGGCATGCTAGAAACAGCTCTCCATATGACTGGAATTTTAAAAACTACTCTTCATTTTTTTTTCAAAATGAAGTTCTCTTGTCTAGCAGAAAACTGAGTTTGATCTACATGGGCTAAACCCTTCAATGTCAAATATATAGGAGCCCACAATCCATTTTTCCAAAAATACCATCCCTTAATTCTCTGATTTGTCCCCTTGTTTTCATGTGAAGGAAGCTGGATAACTAGCCAAGGAAATTGGGAAACTTAGCTGTACACAGTGCTGACCTGTAACCGCATGTTAGCTCTTCCTTACAAGATAATATTCAGAATGAAGAAAACCTAGGCAGGATTCGCTTCAATGAGTTGCAGATTTTGTACACTACAGACACCTACAGTTAAGCCAATCATCTAAGTTCACTTTAGAACAAGGGAAAAAATGTAACCTCTGGGCACAATTTACCTAACTATGAATAAATGGCTGAACCAGGTCAGATGAATAATTCCGTGTTTCTCTTCACTGACTGTAAAAACAGCCTATGATAACTGGCATGATAAAATCTTTCACTACGGATATTCAATATCAGTGGAAAAAACCCTCAAAAACACAGTTCTGACCACTCTTTAAAAGATAAATGGAAATGTATGGGATAATTATTCACACATCAAGAAGAAAGTAATAATATTGCATCAAAGCCACCTGAGAATACAAAAAATGGTACTACAACTAACAGTTTGACCTCAGCTATGTCATTACTTGCAAAGAATAGCATTGATGTTAATTTTTAGATGTAGTTACTACAAATTATGGAAAGCAAGAGCAATTGTAGATTTCCTTCCATCTAACTGCTCACCTTAAATGACCAACCACAATAGAGCAAAATGTGATACAGGAAAAAAAAAAAAAAAAGTCTTTACTTCAGTAGTCTTTATGTTTACATAGAAACATTTATTCCATGTATTGACTACAAATCTTAGTTCCTTAAAAGCTGTAGAATTTATATTAATTTCTACCTGAAATGCAGTAATGTGAAAAAAACCCCTAACTGTTAAAAAAATAAGAAACAATAAGAATTTTTTAAACTTTAATTTTTAAGCACAACCTTCTCATCTCAATCAGTCTCAATTCTCTGAAAAGTTTTATACCCAAGTGTTCATTGAGATATAATAAAAATGCTAAATAAACAATAAAGAATATTGTAAACAACAAACAGAACTTTACAAAAAAGTAAATAATATGTTAAACAGATATAAAATATATTAAGGAAAAATGTGGTGCAAATGTGTGAGAGTTAAAATGAGAAGTGCTTTCCACTCCCTCCCACATTTGTTTATATCTTAATTGTAACTGTATATCTATTTTCAGATCGTTTCAATGAAGATATGAGGCTCCAGTTTCAGTCAGGGAGAAGTCAATAAAGCAACACATCTAAAAATTTCTTTTTGGCTTATAGTATATTATGCTCCAGGTGAAATCTCTCTAGTATGAAATGACTTCTTGCATACAGGAAATAGACTTTCACAGCAAAGGAATCAAGACAGTAAACAAAGACTGCCAATTAATCCATTCTCACAGTATTGTTCAAATTCATTTTCCATGGTGAACAGCATGGTCCTAGCTAAGTACGAGTAGAGACTGACAAAAGACTATCTGTGAAATGTCTTATTGTAGCTACTCATTGCACCTGGCAGTGCAAGCCAGCTATATTTTATTAAATAATTTGCAGCTTCTTAGGACATAGAACTATTCAGCCAACTTTTCCTTTTTTGTTGGATTTAATTTCCTATGTTAACAAATCAAGTTTCCTCTTTGTATATATTTGCTTTATTGGAGACACAGAATTGGTGAAAGTACTTCCTCATAAATACAGCTGCACATATGCAATGTATGACTTCTTCCCATTCTTCATAAACACATTGTTTTACTCTGGACATATCTGACTTAACTACAGTTTCTTTGCTTATCCTCCACAGTCCTTACTCAGATGCATGAATCAGAACACATCCAAAAATATCTATGCAGTGCAGACAAATTCTGCATTTATTGAGTTTATGAAAAAACCAAACCAAAATAAAACCCAAAAAACAAACAGACTCAAACAAAGGCTTAGGGATTTTTCTGAATAAGATTATACAGGAAGATTTAACCAGCTCAAATAAACCAAGTTAAGCATGAAGAAAATAACAAGAGAGCAGCAAACATTACCATAATACTATCAAAATTTCTGTAAGAGTATTATGTTCAGATACTAAAACCAGTTATTCAAGGAGTTAATTCTTAAAAGTATTATTTATGCACATGTTTCTATTGACTCCTATAAGCCTACTCATGTGAGCTAAACATAATATAGGGGTTCTGCTTTATATTCAATATACTTGATTTCATGCTCTAATAACATTGCTGATTTATTTCTTCCATTAAGTAATCCTCTTGACTCTCTCTAATAATTAAATTGTAAGTTGTTTTCCAGAAGAGATGAAAGTGAAGCTATGCTGCAGAAAGCAATAGAAAAAACCCTGGTCATTATACATGTATATCAAGACTTTATTAATTTACCACAGACACTCTCTTTTAAAGTGAAGAATTAAGATATTCAGCAGCTGTACTTGCAGAGATAAACAAATTTATCACACATCAAGTCTCTCTGCTAGCTTTATTTATAAGACATTAATAAATCTGTTTCCTTTCATCCTCAGTCACATGCTTATCATCTGATGATTTTTTTTTTGTGTGGCACTCTACTGAGATATTTAAAAAAGATTCTCCCGAGCAGTTTTAAAGCCTGCTGATTAAATATACACATCTTCATACATATATACTCTGATAACATATTAATCCATTTAATGACATATTGCAAAACAACACTTCAGATGTGAAAATAAAAAGTAATTATGTGGCCATTCAACAACACTCACTTTCTGTTAAAATATGGTGCAACTGAATTCTGATTCTAGCTTAAGAGAACAGCATACATCCAAATTTCTTCCGGGCAAGTAATTTTCCAGAAATTAATTATCCTTCTTCCTTTCCTCTCTTCCAGTTTCTCAATTGTATATATTTATGAAGTTTCACACATTCTGGTTTCTTAATCTGACCAAATTTTCTGATGCTTCTAGGATGCACTGCTCTCTGCAAATACTTTCAAGTCTGTAACCAAGTTAGTGACATTCTTGAACAGACTTCCCTCATATATGAAGTTAAATCCCTGACCACTGAAGCACTCATCCTCTCTTGAACAGCCTTCTACCCAGGTTTACAACACCCAGTCTTTTTATTTTCTAATAATGGTGACCTATGAAACAACCTAACTGAAGCTATTTTCATAGAGAAAAAGTTATCTTATGATTTCCTAAATGAAATCTGAAGGGAAACATAGTAAGACCTTGAAAAGGACATTACTGTTAAACTTCAGTTACAGTTGAAGGCTCAGAAAAAGAATCAATACACAAAGACACAAGTAAAAGACATTAAAAATTTTGTGTTCTCTCACTATATATTTGAAAAATGCCTTGTATTTTTCACTCTTAACCCTAATATCAAATTCTATCCAATATCTCCACCTCTTATTTCTTTCCTAGTGTAACCCCCAGATAGTAGCAAAAATGAGCAAGAAAAAAATAAATTAAACCAGAGAGATTTTAGACTTATTGTGCAACAGCCATTCTGGAGATGGCAGGCTGTATTTCTCTGATCCTTATTCCTTCTAGACTAATGTAAACTCAGAATGGGAATTATTCTTATTTGTTGTCCTTTACTTTTGAAAATGGAAATCAGTTCTAGAGCTGGACCAGTCAGTCATTCACTTCAAATATAATAATCAGCGGAGCAGAAGAAGCATTTTGTCCTGTCATGGTGGTAATGAACCCACTTTTTTTCAAATATTTATGTAGAAATACACAAGCATGTCAAAATCCCAGTGGTCTCTATAGGGTAAAGGAAAAAAACCCATTACTTTCCCATTACTTTACACAATAGTGATCTACACAGCAGGCATGAACTTCCATCTATCCTCTTGCCTCACATCCTGCCCAAAACTGTGAAGGATCCCACTAAATTTCTGTTTTTCAACATGTCTCATTCCTAATCCTGTATCACTGAATCCTTTATCTGCAGTCAAGGACAAATTCTGCCTGACTTCAGAGTTCTCTTGCTTTTTTATTACTTTTTATTTTATTATTTATACTCTCTTTTTAGTCTCCCTCTTTAGAATAAGAGATGCAGTGCTACTTGCAAGAAGCCTTTAAACTTGGAATTGCCCTGACATGAGCACATTCTGGACAATTTACAAAATCCCATCAAATTTGATGGTATCTGAAGCAATTTATATTTTAAACAAAATAAAAGGAAAAATGAAATTTCTCATCCTGCTCAGTGTAGCAAGAGTTCAGCAGACCTTGAGGGCAGTAAGATGTAAGGAGCTATCAGCAACTGAGGACAAAGGCAAAAAATCCTGACAATGCTGATATTGAAATCCATGGACCATAACATCCCGTGCCATCAATATCACATATACTTATGGTCCCCAAACTGGTCAGATTTAAAATGGGGGAAAAAGAGATGGGCAAGAGCAACAAAATGGAGAGAAAAATCTCTTGTCTTTCAAACTGAAAGAGGGGAAATTTAGGTTAGATATTAGGAAAAAAAAATTTCCTGTGAGACACTGGAACAGGTTTCTCTGAAGAGCTGTGGATGCCTGTCTTGGGGTGACCTATGATGAGAGCGTATTTTCTGGTTGCTGTATCTCTGAGGTGGGCCCAGGGGAGGAGGCAGCCCTGGGCTCCTTTTTCCAAAGCCTCACTTCCCAGGTGTCCAGGGTGTGGTGCAGTCTGGGTTTTGCTTGGCTATCTTGGTTTTGTTAGCCAAGGGGAGAAGTTTTCCCTTGCCCTGACCTTAGAGAGGCTGCAGCAGCAATTCTTGGGCAATTTTTCGATGTGAACTGCACTTGTTTAGCTTGTTAATCTGAGACCAGAGAGAGAAAACGGGAGCTGAGGGAGAGGGGTCGGTCAGGACTGGCAGGAGAGAGGGGCTGCCCCATCTCGACCCTAAACTCAGAAAGCTGAGCCTGGCACAGAAAGCACACCAAGCCCACCTGCTTCCTCTGCTGCTGGAGAGGAGCTCAGTGCCAGAGGTTTTCATCTGTTTGCCCAAACTGCTGTGTGAAGTTCCTGTTTGTTTTTTCTCCTGAGACAAAGGTCAGTGCCACCCTCTACTGTCCTAGGGTGACTTTCTGATGCTTGTATCCCCAATTGTCTGTTCTGTGTGTGCCGAACATTGAGTTATGTCCCTCTAAGACTGGTTCTGAGAGTGAAGCAGGGAAAGCAGAAGCACAGTTTGTTTTGGGAAAACAACGTTCACTCCTCTCTCCATTCTTCTCTCTGGTCAGAGACATGGACAGTGGCCAGATGGAGTGTTGTTTTTTTGTTTGGTTTTTTTTTTTCTTTTAGTTAGTTTAGCTAGGTGAGGCTAAAAAGCTTTCTGGACAGTTTTTCCTTTTTCTTGGGACTGTTTCAACCTGCCCTGGACTGAAAACCCAGAGGAACACCAGGGAGTGCACCCCTGCAGCCCACTGGGGCCTGGACCTCCAGAGGGACAAATAAGGGACTAATTGAGTCAAGCTACATCCATGGCAAGAACTTTCTCAGTTTGCCATCTCACTCCAGAACAAGAGGTTTTATTGTTACATATTATTCATTCTTTATGCTAGTGAACACTTTATTTGTTAAATAAATAGTTTTTTCCACTTTTCTCCAAGGAAGTTCTTTTCCTAGACTGGCTGGGGGAGGGGCCATTTGGATTTGCCCCCGAGAGGGACCTTATTCAAGGGGTTTTCTCCCAGATTTGCCCTAAACCAGGACATCTACTGTGTGGTGTGAGCTGGTATTTTTTCCCCTGGAAGTTTTCCCTGGAAGTTTTGTTCCAGTGTGTGTGTGGGATAAGGTCTGTCTTGGTTTGAAAGACAGGTATCTGGGTAATTTGAATCTCTTCCCTCCAAATTATTATAATTTAGGAAAAAAAAAAGAATTTAAGGGGGCTTTTTTCTCAGGCAGAGTTATGAGAATAGGAAATAACAGTTCTTTACTAGTATGTATATCAAAGCAAACAGAAACAACAACTACAGCATTAAACAAAATTAACAAAACAGTACCAAGAACCTTGAGAGCCTTGCTTCCCAAAACCCAGGACAGTTTGGTCTCTGTGCCCTGGAGAACCCTTGGAGCACGGAGCTGGAAATGGTGCAACTTCATGGGCTGGTAGCTGGGAATGACAGGATGACCCTGGCAGGCAGGGGCTGGATGTCTCTGGGCAGGCAGGGGCTGGATGTCTCTGGGCAGGCAGGAGCTGGATGTCCCTGGAGGGCAGGGGGAAGGTGCAGGTCACACTGTAGCAAAAGAGCAGGGCTAAGGAGCCATGGCAGCAGCACAGGGTCAGCTCTTCTCTGGCAGGGCAGTCAAGGAGCTCAGAATTCCCAGGCATGAGAGCAGATGATGGAAGATTTTCCCAGGACTGAGGCTCTTCTGGTGACAGTGGAACTTCTCCTGCAGTAAGCAAAACCAGCCTGGCCGTGTCCTCTCCGATGAGTGCCGAGAGCAAGAAGAGCAAAGCTTCCTCCATCTCTGTCATTTACCTATTCCCTGAAACTATTGTTATCTCCCCCTCCCAGAGCAACTCTTTGTTTTGGTCAAGCACCCTTAAGTACCAAGCACTTTGTCTCCCAGTAACCATGGGGAAAACAAATCCCTTAAGCAAAAAATACCCACCAAAAAACAAACAAAAAACCCCCCAAAACCCCTAACCCCCAGCGAGGTCTAATATTTTAATATCTAGCATTTATTTATCTTTTTTTTCCATGCCTTGTGGGTATTCTGTTAATAAAATGTTGTTGTTGTTCTTTTTTTTTTTTTAGATTCATCCATTAGTACTCATTTCCAATTGATGGAAAGGGATTGTTGAAACACTTTTAGAAAAGATGACTCATTCCAGAGTGTCTTCTCCTAAATTTGTCTTTAAACTGAAACAATGCCTCATCCCTGGAAATGTTCAAGACCAGTTTGGATGGAGCTCTAAGCAATCTGGTCTAGTGGAAGATGTCTCTGTTGAGAGGAAAGATGTGTGCTAATGTCATTATAAACAATTTGATGGGTGAAGGTTTGGGTGTTACATCTTTGAAATGAGTCTTAACATCTCTACTAACTTTGGGCAGCAGGTTTGTTGCAGAGCCCAGACAACCTGGCTCCTAAAACAGACAAGTGAGTTTGCACAAGCCTCAACTTCTAAACTTAGGGGTAAAACAACAGCTTGAAGAGGGGAATATGTGATAGGTGGCTCTGGAAGGCTTTCCCCACTGGAGAAAGGAAGACAGCAACGTGGCCAGGAGTTTAGGTTAAAAGGAGGCTGTGATGTCTGAAACCTGGAAGAGAAAACCCCATGGGCATGCACCCCAGTGGACTGTCACCTTTTATTTGAATAAATTTGCATGACTCCTCTGTTTCCTTTATGGACACTAGCTTTTCGTAGTGTGATTTTCCATACGCTATCCATAGCAGGGGGTTAGAACTGGATAATCTTTAAGGTCACTTCCAAACCAAACCATTCCATGATTCTAGGATTCTATGAATAATAGTCCCTCTATTTAGAAATGTGTAGACAAAATATATCCCATCAGGTTTAGAGGGGGGAAAAAGCAATTATGGGAAAAAAAATAAACAGATGTCTACAGCATAATGATGAATATACACAAAGTTAAACAATGAACATTTATTCCTTATTTTTCATAGGACAGAATAGGAAAATCATGATACTATCACAGTCACAGTCAGCAATTCAAAGTCATAAGAAGGAATTACATTCTTCACACAAAATGTGATTAAATAGTGAAATTCACAAGAGACCAAAAGTATAAATGAATTCATAAGAAGATGAGATAAGTTCATGCAAGAGATATCAATTTCCAGACACTAAATACAGTGGTTTGATGTAGCTGCTGGCTAATAAAGCCATTAATCTGCTTATGTCTGGAAACTGAAGGGGGAAGGGCTTCTCTGCTTTACAATATGCTTTGCCTAGAATCTGCTTGGCTCTTGCTGGGGACAAGCCATTTGGCTGAATGGATAATCATATCCCTCACTATGGAAATTCAAAGCCTAAAAGAAAAACTATAATTGCAGAAACACTCCATTTTCAAAAGCACTGTGGAATAATTTCATAGCAAATTACTTGTAAATATAAATAGATACTATTGCTCATCTAAACCATAGTATGTTGATGGTCAATACTGATATTTCAGTATACTAAATGCAGAACAAACTGTTCTGAAGTTGTACTCCACTTTAACAGTTGTACTAATAAAACAACAGATTTTAACCTTTTGGAAAAGTGCTTTCTAATATATTGGTTTACAAATCAGATTAGAAAGCTGAAAATCATCTGACATCAAATGATAATACCTTACACTAATCTTTAGCTTCAAGACTTTAAAAATGATTATTCGAACAAAAAGATATGGAAAGAGATGGGATGGAGCTGAGTTGCAGGCTGTGGGACATGCCTGCAGAATGCCATGGCAACACAGAGAGGCTCGTGTCCACCTGCCCTTGTGGGTGGGGAGGAGGTGTCACAGGGCAGATCCTCTCCCTACAGGAGAGGAGCCTGCCCAAAGCTGACAGATGAGTGAACAGCCCATGATCACACCATGGCAGGACATTTAGAAAGCGTGTTGCTGATGTGGCAACATGGGATAGGTCAGATAGTGAGAATTACCATGTAAGGAAATGCTGTGCCTTGAAAAGGTGTATAAAACCAGCTCATTTCTTTAAATAAACTATTCAGATTCCCTGGTAGTCTGGGTCCCTGTCACGCTCACTCGCAAAGAGAGACTATAATCATTCCCCCATGTTGGGCTGAATTTGCCAGCTGTGATCTTCAACCAATGAGAATTCAATTACTAAAAATAAATAAAAAGAAATAAAAACCAAAAATATACTTTGAATTAGATTAGAGACTGGAAATTGCATTGTTCACCTAGATAATTTCCCTTGCATTTCCACAATAGCCAATATCTGTGCTTTTTGTGAAAACCATGTTCAAAACCAACTGAAGGATTGTAACATCATAATTTGCTTCAGTACTTTCTTTGTTTTTTTGTAAATGTTACCTATCTCTAATATCAGTTTCATTCCTTGGTACAGTGAACTGATTATTTTGGTAACTAAAATGTAATGCCAGGTGTTGAACTTGAATATCAGCTTTTGCTCAGAGCAAATCTTACTTTGCTTAATGGCAACTGCTGAAGTTGTACATCAGACATCTTATTCATTGTACAAACTGGATGGACAATGTCAGGTTCATGGGATGTTCATCATCACAGCATAAGACCTTTCCATCATTGGGGAGGACCATTATGAACAGAATAAAGTCTTTTCTGAACTGAAGAAAAAGCATGCAGCTTTGGGAGAGTACAGACAACTCTAAGAAGCTAAAAGACAGCTGACCTCACCTACTGAGATTCATGGGTGTGAAAGATGGGACTGAGGTCAAGGCTTCAATTCTCATGATCAAGATTTCAGCCACCTCCATCTATTTTTTGCTTGTAATCTAGCTGTGACCTGCTGAAGACCCCAAGTTGCTCTGAGGTTCTAATAATTTTATCTGCCACACCAAGTAGTGCTCATGTAGTGATAAAAGCCATGTTAGCTCTGCATGCCTTGATGGTCTTTGTTGGCTGAAGGTATGAAACACTGTAATCGCACAATTCCATCTCATTCCACAGACCTGCCTGAAGAAAAGCTTTTTGGCTTTTTGCTGATAGCTCAAAGAAATCTATCCTCAGACAGGTAGAAAGTCATTCAAATTGGTAGAAAAACACATCAAACTTACCACAGTCTTCCTGGAAAATGAATACTTTTTCTCTATTCACCTCAAGTCCTGCTGATATAAATCTTCACACACAAACATACAAACAATCAAGGGCTCCTACTAATCAATCAACATCTGGCTTTAAAGTATCCATATGCTCAAGCCATGCAGGAAGAAAATATTGAATAATAATGGCTTATAAGTATTGCCAGTATAAATATTGCCCTGTTTGCATCTTGTGCATACACTGCTGTTACTTTATTTTCTAGTTCTTTGCTTTCCTTCCTTCACAAATCATTTTCACAGTGAAATTCTTTTCTCTTTAAATTTCATCACACCATGCCATGTCAAATCAGGAACACAGAAGTTAACCACAAGGTACAGTAGTTCTGGGTTGTATTTATCATCTTCTTTCATAACTTACATTCAAAGCATTAAGCAAAAGTCTGGGAATAGGGAAATATTTGCAAAGTAAGGTCTTCTGCTTTTACAGAAGCCAGAATTTCCCCACGTTTGGCAAGAAATAATTACTAGAACCATAAAATAGACTGATAAAGATAAGTATTTTTGTGATATAGTAAGAATATAAAGAATAGAAAGCAAATTTTAGTGGCAATAAATAGCATTTCACATCTTGTTGTCCTGAACCTTTCTCACTTACCTTCAAGTATTTCCAAATTCATCAACTAAGATAATTAATCAAATGAAACTCTGAATTTATGTAAAGGAAGATGATGGGGGTTTGCCTTAATGTGTAAACTATTTATTATCCACTACATTTCAATATAACTCTATTAAGGTCAATTTTCCCTGTTTAAGAATAAAAATCTGAATAAAGCCTGAGCAACATGGAATTAAGAAAGCATGTCATGTTGTTATACTGTCTCCTAATCTTGAATGTCTTCTGATGCGTCTTCCTCTTTTAACCTTGCACTGAAACCAACTTTATTTGTCACCTAGTTTAAGCCATCTTGTCCAAAGAAAATAACATAGTTATCAAGCCTTTCCTTAGCAAGAGAGGCACATCAGCAGGAGGTTTTAAAGCTTTTTAACTAATAAAAAAATCATATACGTTTTTAAAAAAATAACTTAATTACAAATACATAAATATATATGTCTATGTATATTTGAGATATCCAAAAGTGATTCTTTTGACTCAGTACTGAAGTACAGCATGGAACAATTTGAGAAAGGAGGGACAAAAATATTTTGTTTGAAAGCATGTTGTGTAATACAAGCAGAAAGACAGCAGAATAGTACCTTTCTGAAATATAATGATTTGGAAAAAAATTAATAGTACTCTGTGGAGCCTCCATGTTCTCAGGCGATATGATCTGATCTTAAAACTCCTCCCATGGGACACCTGATTAAACCCCATGACCCTGGGTCTGCTCCTTCTCTCTCTGCTCTGGCTCTCTGGACTTTGCTTGGGCTCCTGGGCCTGGCCTCCTCCTCCTCCCAGCACGGGGTTGGGGGGGTGGAAATAAAATGGACTCTTGTTCTTAACAACAAAGAGACTTGTCTCGTCTGTTTCCCTGCTGGCGGCTGTACCCTCTCTGGACACGATGGTCACTGTTGCCACACGCTGCAACAGTCCTCTTATCCCCAAATGAAGAATACCCCAACTTACAATCAAAGAGCATCAAAATGTGCAGCCTGTAGAATTACAAAAGTAAGAGTGTTGAAAATAAGGACAGGGTATTACACAAAGGTTAAAAATTAAAATGCTAATTATATAAAATTCTTTCCCCCCCCCCCTTTTTTTTTTTTTTTTTTTTGCTTTCTCGAGAACTAAAATGTACAGAAGAAACAGGATTTTTTACTTTAATCTGAATCACAAAACTTAATGCAGTATTTTGTTGTGCTTGGGCTCACATAGTCACATGATCAAATACGAAAATATTAACAAGGCATCTAATGAGCAAGATTCCAACTGCTACTCCCTTTTGGCACAGCTTTGCTGGCTACCCTTGAATCAGTCACTTGGCCAAGGTACTGTATAACACACAGATGTCTGTTTAACCAGGCACATTTAGAGGTGTCAGCAACATTTACAAAACTTTCAGTGAACTGAAAACCACAGGCAGGGGAATTTTTGCTCTGGCATCTGGAGCACCTGGAGGACCTTTTCTCCCTTCTTCCCTGTTGTCTGCAGGGCTGTTTCTCTCACATATTCTCACTCCTTTCTCTGGCTGCTGTGCCAGCAGTTTTCCTTCCTTCTTAAATCTGTTATCCCAGAGGAGCTACCACCACCGCTGATGGGCTCAGCCTTAGCTCCTGTTGGCTTTGGCTTTTCTTGAGATGTACAGTACGTGTTGGTCACTTGGGATATGCATTTTTAGCAAATTATCATTTAATTAACATGACCTGTAGTAATAATACATGAGATCTTAATCTTGGAACCAGGTTCTGAAATAAAATATTTTTTTTCCTTGGGGTTTATGATGGGAACAATATTTTCATTCACATGAAGGGTGAAATGAAACCCCATTCTGTAGAAGTGGGCTTTCTTTCTCTTTCCCAAATGCACAAGTTTTTTGCATCACCAGTACCGTAGAAACAGAGAACAAGGCATTGCAAGTCTTCCATTGCATAACAAGTTAGTGACTTTTGTCCATTTTAGAAGTTCCATGAAACTAGGATTAATTACAACAGTTCTGAAGAGCTATGTTTCCCAGAAGATAAACAGTATCTTGAAATTAAGCATATTAAAGATTCTAAGTACTTTTAATCATGTTCTAAAAAATAGCAAAATGGAAATAACAAAAGTGAGTAGATGTGCTCCTCACTTCATGAAAGTTCAGAGTAGCTATAATGGAATAAAAATCATTAAACTCCTGCTAGATGAGTTTTATTAAGTACTAATGATTTTCTCTCATTTTCACTTGAAGTTAATTCACTGTATCAACTTTTCAGATGAAAAAGAAAATGGAAATTGGCAATGGAAAATTTTCAGATCAGTATAAAAAGTATTTTTTGCATATACCCCTTATTACAAAGGAATTTCTCATTTTTTAAACCAGTAAATTGTAAATATCTTTTGGAAATCTGCTGTCTTCAAAAGTAAGTAAACAATCCTAAGTTATTTTTTGAGCAAGCATTTACCAAGCTTTTATATTTAGTTGGGCTGATGAGTACATACCAGTTTTACTGTTTACTCACAGATACGCAGATGTGTGTGTAAGAGATACACGAGATGCTGACAATCCCTCTGATTAAAAGCCAAAATGCACCATTGAAACAGAAAAATAAGCAGTAAGGAGAAACTAAAAGGACATATTTCGCCCCTTTCTGCTCCAAGTGAACAAAGTAAACTTTTGCACACACTTTTTTAGTAATTTTCTGCTCAGATTTTACTGTAGTCTAAGTTCTATATAGTTATCTACTGTTCCAAATTACAACAAACCAACAAATCAAACAAAGTACAGCCAAGTCATTATCAAATTTCACACATACTTCAGATTACTCCCTATTTTAGGATTCTTACATACATAATTGTATAGATGTCACCTTCTGAATTCAATTAGATTTCTTACAGAGTAGTGTTTTTCTAAATGTATTTTGAGCCAAAGTCAAATTGCCAGGATTCAAGCTAGATTATTCCCAACAAATCACATGGCCATTGATCCTGAGAAAAACCCCACTGAGTGAAAGCAATTACAGGTATACAAAAGAAAGGTGTAAAAAAAAAAAAAAGGCACACCTCATATGCACATTTTCATTTTTTAGAAGAGTGGTGGGTTTCCAACCTCTAAGTGGAACATTTCTCAGGATTTTTTTTTTTTTTAGAAAGGTACAATGTAGTGTTAAAGAATAAATATGGTGATAGCTGTAGATATAGAACACAAAAAAATAATGTGATTTAAGGTCAGAATGCATTTAGATGGCTGACTGAAAGAAATTGTCTGCTTCCAACATTCTTGCTGATATTTTAAATATATTTTTATATGTAAATATTATTCTATAGAAAAAAAAGTCTATGCTGATTTTTGAGTTGATCATGGTAGACTAAAAACATCAATGTTCTAAAAGCTATTGTCAGCAGCAATGCACCTAATATTTGTACTTTGACCACTTAAATTTCTCCATAGGAATGCCATTTTTCTGTGTTTTAGAAAACTCACCATTATTAATCTTTTAATAAAAATCTTTTGGTATTCATTTTTAATGTTTCACATTAATCTTAAAATTCATCCAAGGCTATGAAGAGGCTGTGTTGAACACACCATAAGACAACTATTTCCTCTGTTTAACCAATTTTTTTGTGTGTCTTTCATTAACACTTGAAAAATAGTTCTGGCATTATTATGAGGTACCTTTTGCAGATTCTTTAGCACTTAAGTGACAAAAAATGAGTTTACTGGCTGATCCATCATAATTTTGTATGATTGAGGAAATTGTTCTATTTTCATGGATAACATAGCTCAGTGTATTTGTCAGCTCACTTGAAATCATTGCCTAAGGAAGCTGATAATCTCTCTGAAACCTCCATTTTCAAACAGTTAACTCTGGTAATGGAGTTCACTACTCAACTGAATTACTGCTGCTATGTGTGGAAATTCCCTTGCATTCACATCCTTGTTTCTTGCTGGGATCTTTACTGGACAGTATTCCTGGCAGTGCTCTGTCACTTGTTGGGGCTGATGCATTAGTTTTCCAAGGCACATACTTGAGAGCAACTTTTGACAAAATGAGAGATATTGAGAAACAAATATATAGAAAATATATTTTCCAACTATTTCTATATTTAGAATCCCAATCAGTGCCAGTCAAAGAATATTCACAGCACCAACTTATTTAAATAATGTTATTGGATAAATTTTGGAAGCCTAAAATCTGCAGACACAATCAACAAAGCAGCAGCTGAAGCAAGTGAGAGAGTGAGGTACCATATTGACATACTGAAAAAACCCACTGCAATCAAGACATGCTTGATCAGAGAAAGAGATCTCCCTTCTAATACTCTTAAAAAGCTTCCAAAAAGTAATTTCTGGGGCCCCCAACATTAGAAGAATGTGGCCCTCTTGGGGTTCAGAGGAGAGCCATGAGGATGATCTGAGAGCTGGAGCACCTATCTATGATGCAAGGCTGAAAGAGTTGGAGTTGTTCGGCCTGGAGAAGAGAAGGCTCTGTGAAGACCTTATAGGAGCCTTTCAGTACCTAAATTAGGATTTTAAGAAAGCTTAGAGCTTCCTCTAAGGATATGTAGTGACAGGACAAGAGGTAATGGTTTTAATCGAAAGAGGGTAGATTTAGATTACATATGAGGAACACTCTGACAGTGGTGAGGCACTGGAACACATTGTCCAGCCCAAACCATGCCATAATTATATGATTCTGCAGCCAACAGAACTGTAGATGTAAATGTATCTAATATTTTATTCATGAAGATCAAGATAAACTACATAAATTATTTCAAAAAATCTTTAAGGAATTTGGTATATTTTTGCAGAAGTTTAGCATAGGATAAGCTATGCCTGTTTTCTTCACAAATTTAAAAGTAAATGAAGTTAGACCGAAATTCAAAACAAACCAAGATATCTTTAATTAGTAGAAGACCTTTGTTACAAGGATAAGTTAAAATCATAAAGTTAGGATAAACAGGGGGCTATCAAATACCTCCAAAGTCTTAAAATATTAATTAATGTTAAAAATTAACAAAAAGTCCACTCATTTTAATGAAAGTGTATAATCCATAAATTTCAGCTTTTTATAACAAGTAGAAATTTAAAATAGATTAAAATGGCAAGCAACACATTCCAGCAAAAGGTGAAAAGGAAATAAAACTTCCTTCATTTTACAAAGTCAGTTTGTTGGTACAAGAGCCCCTGAAATAGTGCGACATCAGGAAGCTGTAGAGAGGACATCTACCCAAAATAGGAAACTAATCCAACAGAGAACAGTTAGTAGGGTCTGTTGGTTTCACCAAATCATTTTTAAAGCAGACTAAAAGTGCAGTGTGAACACATTTACTGTGATAGTTACATTTCCATTGCATTTATCTGCTGAAATCAGCCTTGTCAGAATCATGGGAAGAGTGTGTGGGATTGCTGGTTAGCAGCCACCTGAATGTGAGCCGGCAGTGTCTCAGGTGGCCAAGAAGGCCAATGGCACCTGGCCTGGATCAGCAATAGTGGGGCCAGCAGGAGCAGGGCAATGACTGTCCCCCTGTACCCAGCACTGGTGAGGCCACAGCTCCAATTCTGAGTCCAGTTCTGGGCTCCTCAGTTCAGGAAGGACGCTGAGGTTCCGGAATGTTTCCGGAGGAGGGCAGTGGAGCTGGGGAAGGGTCTGGAGCACAAATCTGATGAGGAGCAGCTGAGGGATCTGAGGGTGTTAAACCTGGAAAAAGCAGGCTCAGGGTGGACCTCCTCACTCTCTACAACTCCCTGAAAGAAGGGTGTAGCCAGTTGGGGATTGGTCTCTGATCCCAGGTAATGAGCATGAAGATGAGAGAAAACAGTAAAAATTCTAGCACTGCCTTCTTTCTTTTCCAGTTCAGCACTTTGATGAGGAACCAGATCCAGTACAGAACCTGCCTTTTGCAGAGTATCACTAAATTCAGCCCTTGGGGCACTTTCACAGTGCAGTTTCTAGCCAAGGTGCTGGTGAGGGAGAGGGGACAGTGTGGAGTGATTCCAGTCTGCTTAGTAGCCCACTCATTCCAAATTAGCTATGGATAGAGAAAGTACTACAAGGCTTCTCATCTGCCTTGTATTAATTTTTTACAGGGAAAGAATCATTGCTGCTGCTACTGTAACTTTATAACCCTTGCAATTGCTATTATTATTTCTATGGAAGAAAATGACAAAACATTAGTTATCGTAGATAGAAAGGGAATACACATCTTGAAGGTCAAGGAAAGTCTAACTTTTATCACCATACAATAAAATTACTTTTCCTTTTACTAGTTCAAGTATCAAATTGAGAGCAGAACAAAAAATTAAAACAATTCCAATTTGATTTACGTGTTCTAAACTTTTCTTTTTATTTTTTACAAAGAATAGCTATATTGAAGGAGGAGAATTATTTAGTTTTAATTTTATTTTAGACATTTCAGTTTGAGAAAATATATCAAATGAAAAGTGAAGTGATATTTTAGCATCAGCTGGGAGGTAGGCTATACTTGTTTTGATCCAGTAACTTTAGGCTTCCAGTGTTCATCTAGATTTAGAAGCTCAGTTCAGTTATCTCCAGTTTTGGACAAAATATGATCTCACATCTCTCTTGTTCTGAGGGTTCCCAAAACTATAAGGGGTTTCAACATGACCCTTGTGTAAATTATAGAATCATAGAATTGTCTGGGTAGGAAGGAATTTTAAAGACCAACCTATTCCTATCCCCATGCTATGGGGGGCTGGAACCTTCCCCTAGACCAGGTTGCTCAGAAATTCATCCAAACTGGCCTTGAAAACTTCCAGGAATGGGGCAGCCACAGCTTTGTTGGACAACCTCATTCAGTAAAGAACCACCCTTACAGTAAAGAATTTCTTCCTACCATCTAGCCTAAACCTACTGTCTTTCAGTTTGAAGCCATTCCCCCTTGTCTTGTCACTCTAGACCCTTGTCAGTAGTCTCTCTTCATCTTTACTGTTGGCTCCCTCCAGGTAGTGGAAGACCACACTTAGGTTACCCTAAGCTTCCCTTTCCAGGCTGAGCAACCACAATTCTCTCAGCCTTTCCTCAGAGTTAGGACTAGGCTGAAACAATTGCTCTATCCCTCTAACCAAATCATTATCGTGTTCAAAGAAAGTTTTGAATATAACAATAAATGCAGCAGACAGTCCTACCAGAGTAAGAACCTTCTGAGAACTTGTATAATGCTGCTCACTTAACCCAGCAAAATTACGTTTTTTGCACTACCATTGTGAAAAGAGAGTAATAAAATTATTGCTGACTAAAGACAACAGAGAGCAGTAGAAATTCTCAGTATGTAATTTAATCCATTTTGAAGAGTAGGCCAGTGGCCTTCCATAAGTAACTTCCAAATACAGGGTAAAATTTAGTCATCACAAGTACATGTTGTAAATTTCAGCTGTATGTTGTCATATTCACATTTTGAACTAAATGTGAATCCTCCATGCCCAAGGGTAAGCAGTAATCACAAACAACTTGGGGAAATGCTCTGGTCAATGATAAAAAGCACTGATGGCTTATTCAGAAAAAAACCTGTAAATTCTCAGTCAGTTGAAACTTTTTTTCAGCAGAGAAAGTACTTGTCAGGATAAAATGAATTTGTTCTTATCCACTTTTTTAGTCTTTGACTGACAGTTCTCAGGTATTTGTAGTTAGAATTTAAAAGGCAGGAAGTATTCCCTTTATATTTCTTTAAACTAGTAGATATTACAATGATTATTCATCAATATAAAACACAGTTGGTACAATATCCAGCAGTACAATATAATTTTAGGAAATTATCATTTCATGGAAAAAAAAATCTAAATTCCTCATCCTGAGAGATAGAACCTGAAAAAAATTGAAGATGCACTTAATAATCCATGGTAATTTACATTGAAAAATCCTCATATGATATTTTGCTTAAGCTTTAGTTCTCAAAATGGACTAAATATGCGAGTCACTTGTTAACAGTAAACATTTCTCTTTGTGTAGACAACATTCACATTCCAGCTTAGAGTGACACTCTTCACTTTTAAGAGAGAAGTAGCAATATGTTTCTTGATATAAAATAGTAATTTAACAAAGTTGATAGTAAATGTGACAGTTGTTTAAGAAGATTCAAGGGCAAGGTACACTTAATTATTTACTACATAGAGGATATCAACTTTGTGTATAATTTAAGAAAAGGAAAAAAACCAAACCCGTACTTATCATGCATACAAGTCATCCTATCAAATATTCATTTTAAGTAGTTTATTTTCTAGTCTTACCTATCACATGAATGTGGTAAAAAATACAGTCAAAGGCAAAATGTAGAACAGCAATTAGGAAAGCTTATCAGGAACATTGGATAGTTTGAGCTTCGTAATCAGATTCTCTTTATCCCTTCGCTTCTGCCTCAGAAATTATTTCTCTCCCAGTCTGACTTCTAAAGAAGGAGAGAATAAGAGATATTTGCCATGAGATTTCTCCTATTACACTTACAGAAAAGCTCCTTCTGGAATTCACAGGAAGTTGTATTATACACAGTAGGGAGCTCCTCCAGCATTCAGCAATTTTCAGCAACAATCAAAATGTGTAAAGCAACATGCAGAAATGCTGAAACAGTTTTCATTTCAGGTACTCCTGGAATGAAAAAGCAATGTAGTGCCTTTGCTGCTCACCTCTGCTGTACTTCATTTCACAGAAAAGTTGGTCATGCACTTATGTGCTATACAACCTTATATGCTCATTGGAAGATTTTGTGTATATACACACATTTTTTTACTAAATAGAACTTTTGCTGATGTTAGGAACTGGTTTAAACACAGAAGACCAAGGAAAACAGCCTCTGTGAATAAAACGGATAGGACACAAAAAGTTTTGAAATATACCCAGAAAACATGATGAAAAACAGGCAAGGTGAGATGTTGGTGCCAAAACAACTTGCTATATTTTATTTAATAGTAAAAGAGACAAAGAGGAAGGACGGAAGGACGGAAGGACGGAAGGAAGGAAGGAAGGAAGGAAGGAAGGCACCTTTTGGTGTGAGGGTCTGTTCCAGCCTCGCAGCTGATAGCCCTGGGGCTGCCCTCTGCATGCAAAGGTGCTAAGCTCGAACCCTGTGTGAATGCATTATCTTCATCAATGGGTAGTGGAGGGCCTCATTGAGGGTTGTGTTGGTTTTCTCTGCAGCTTTTGAACAGTTCTGCTCTAGTAGACAAAGATCCCTCATGAAGATGTTTCAGCCATAAATTATAACATTCAGTCTCTGACAGCTGCACTGAATGGCCTCCTAGTACATTTAGACTTATGCTGCCTGTGACTGGTATGTAGAACTGAAGCATATTTCTAAAATTTAATCAGCATGGGAGGTGAGAGGGTTATTTATCTTAGCTTACTTTCTTCATTCTTTTTTTCCTGGTAATAATAATGTTGATAATCACAGAACGCACCAGCAGTTTTAAGCTAATAGATACAGTTCAAAGGTGAAATGTGCTGGTTTATTTGTGTGTGCTCAGGAAAAAAAAAAAAAAAGAAAAAAGCCAGTTGATGTAACACAAAGTGTTAACACCAGAAAAATATGACACAGATTACCACATCCAGATTTTTTCTGAAATTCCTTAAATGTTTCAGATATGGTTGCTTGGGGGTATTCACTTTCTTTTACAATAGCTTGTAGAATTTTATCATTACTATGATGAAAGTCTTGTATTTGCATTTTACTATCGTTTACTCTTATCTCAATTTTCTGCTATTTACTTCTTGCACACTTAGAACAGACTTTAGGTACTTGAGTCATTATAAAAAGTCTTGTTTTGCTGAAATCCTTAAAACAGGATTCTATTTAGTATAAAAGAACTACTGCTTTCTATTGATATTAACCAAAAGTTACTTTACAAAATCAAAATTACATCCATCTGAGTAGAACACTTTTCTT
>VWYP01015227.1:69970-121342 GCA_013400435.1 Pycnonotus jocosus
GCAAAAAAAAAAAAAAAAAGACACATGAAGGTTACATATTATCCAGAGAGCACAGTCTTTGAAATAATAATTTATAAAATTTTAGATGAGCTATTAGATCAAAGACATGTGGAAGTATGTTCCAAATCATGCAAAGAATATATTTTTTAAAATCCAACATGCAAAAAAGACAAGATAAATATTTAATACATAACTTGATGATTCATCAGTTTCAGAGAGCTTAGAATGAAATCTTGAACTTTACGTTTCCTTCCTCCCTTCGATCTAAATAATTACTTTGCAAAATTATGGGAAGATACAAAAAGACTGTATTATAGGCATGGTAACTATTTAATCCTGCAAATGTACCTCATTCAATTACCAGCTGGTTGTAAGGGTTATCCTTGTTATCAGTCTTATAAAACCTTACCTTGGGGATGATTTAGCCCTCCCATGTTAAATCTTCAGTGGCATAAGACAGTAAAACTCTGGGCTCCAGTAGCATGTGCATACGTAATGGGATTTGCCTGCTGGAAAAAACCAGGAACTTTTTCAGACCTCTCAGGTGGTTTTCTTCCAGAGCTGCAAACAAAACACTCCTGTATCCATAACAGAGGGATGCATCACAAGAGCATTAAGACTGTAAAGGTTAGGACATGTGGGCCAGAGGCCAAGGTCAGGAAGGAGGAGCAGCAAGGGTTTAAATCTGACAAAATCTTATAAATCTGACAAATTCCAATAGAGAACCCAAGACCGCATCTTGCTAAGAGCTTGACCCTTCAAGTCACACACTACTGTGTCTGTTGTAAAATTTTAAATGTACACTGTGTTTCACAGGAACAATATTGGAACTGCTACTCATGGAAATGAGATAATGATTTTTATTTCTTATTGTGCCATCACAATTTTTTTTGTTGTTTTTCTGTCAATAATTTTTTCTTGTTAATGTATTGATGTGTGTAAAAATCGCCTTTTTTTCTGATTGCTCCCTTCAGCTCCTCTACAGAGATACCCACTTGAAAATCCTCACTATTCTAGGCATTGAGTCAAGTTTTCAATTTTTCATTAATCACAAGGGATACAGATTATTACTTTCTTTGGTTCTATGCCATTTCAGTTTCCCACAACAACAGAAAAACTCTAGTAAAATATAGATTTCATCATTTTGTACCTAAAAAATCTTTCTCATTTGTCAGTCCTAAATTTTCCATTTCACCTCTTCTCTTTCTTTTTTTTCTTCCAAAGCAATTGTATGTTGCTTCATTAGTTATAGCTGTCCAGAATTCTTTGCTACCTATTCTTTATTCATCAGCTTTACACATTTAAGCATTGGATAACAAATAACTTTTTAGGTTCAGATACAAGAATTTGTTTTGAATCTTAAAGAGCTATTAATTTTCTACTTCCAAATGAAAGCACATTCATTTCTTCCAAAAGGTTATTCTTCTTTCCCAATAAAGCTAAGGAGTGCCATTAATGAGACCACAAAACTTCACATTGAATAGAAGTTTGATTTGTTTCATCACTCAGTCTCACAGTTCATTTTTGATGATGCATGCTTTTGACTTCTTGACTGTGTTTTATTCTTTTTCATTAATGACACAAATTTGTCTCTTATGCCTCTTTGCAAAGATCAGTTATTGATCCACATTAATGTAACTGATGTATCTCTCTCCCATCTATTAGCCATGTGTTTTCAACCATGTAATTTAACTGAATTCTTTCCTCCTATTACGGTTTCTCTGTCATCCATTTCTGACAAGCACTCTACTTGCTTTTATTCCTTTTCTTGTGCTTCATTTTATCAAAAAACGCCCCCCAGCTCTGTGCTCATTTTATAATAGTCACTGTTATTAACTGCAGTAAGAGGAACTTTATCACTATAGGTGGTTCTTGTTTTGTTCTGAGAAAATTGCTCAAGAAATATATCAAAGATTTACAAAAGTAACAAACTTGTGTGCTAGCACTGAACAGATCCAAAAATACTTTAAAAATTGTAATTATACATGAAGGTTCTACAGCTCTATACTTCACATGTAAGGTACCCATCATCACATCCTCCTGAAAAGTAAGCTGTACCATTTCTGACAGAATCAACTTCTTTGCCCAAGGGCTTGACTATTTAACACCAACTGTGTACCCCTGAGTCATGGGAACTGAACAAGCCTTTAACTTGGTATTCCAAAGACCTAGTCCCTGTTGTGAACACCAGCAGGCCTTTTACAATCTAGCCCATGACATGGAAGTCACTGCTCTGGCAGAAATGACAATAGTGATGGATAAATATATCAGTCACATGTTTTTTCTAGTTGAATTCTGTCACCAAAAATATGCCTCTTCACACCATATGGGCTATGACAATTTACTTAAGGCAATTACAGTGGCATGGTAACCCACTAGCCCACTGAGATTTTTAACCTGAATTTATCTTAGACATTTTTTGGCAAAGCTAGCCATCACTTACAGTTTCTTCTCCTAAGCTAGCTCAATCTGAATCATTAAATCATCTGAATCATTAAATAGAAATATAATTTCAGTATCTGACAAATTAGGTGATATTCCTAAGAATGACAGAAGTAAGACTATGAAAGACTTACCATGCCTCTGAGTAATCTGTTTCAGCAGTTGCTTGCCCTCATTGCCAGCAGTTTTCATTGTCTTATCAGTTTGGACTTTGGTGACTTAAACTTCCAGCTGTTGGATCTTGTTATATCTTTGCTTGGCAGGCTAGAGGGACGACTATCTTCAAGTAAAAGTACAAGTTGATTCCTCATTTGCAAGCAGTAATTCAACATAATTTTTATATGCAGATTAATAACTCAGTGAGAAAGGTGGGTAGGAATACACTGAGAGCATTCAATCTTTTTTCACAATAATATTGAATTAATAGCTATGTTATTATTTAGATTATTATTTCATAAACTGCAATCTATTCATATCCCATAACTAAGCAGCATGTAAAAACACCAGGTGGCAAAAATCTGTATTTTTTCCAATTAAAATGTGCACAAAAGCCATAAGAATATTAAAGTGCAGGGCTCTGCTTTCAGTTGCTCACTGATTAGTCAAATTACCACATTTCACTTTTACCACAGCTGGGTTGACATCAGGCTGCAATGGTTCCAGGTTTGCAGATGGATCCCAAGCTCAACAGATGCTGGCATCTGAACATATATGAGGCCAGGTTGGATGGGTCTTGGAGCAACCTGGTCTAGTGAAATGTGCCCCTGACATAACAAAGAGATGATCTTTAAGGTCCCTTCCAGCACAGGCCACTCCATGCTTCCATTCCATTAGTCCCCAAAGCTGCAGCCCCACACCCATTGCTGGCAGAGACTGTCACTCATCACATACAGGGTTGGGGCAGGATTTTCCAGGTGCAAACAGCTAATACTCTCCATGCTTTTGCCCCTAGAGGCACCCAGATGCTTTCACAGCCAGACTCAGACATAGAGACCTGCTCAACATCTTGGTCCTGGGTAATTTCTGCTCGCCAACTCATTTGCCTTGACTGTTCCTGTTGCTCACACACACTTACACTCATTCCAGTCCCTGCCACTATGGACACATGAACCCTCCACCCCATGCTCTGACTCTAGGTGCTGCACACAGATACCCCTGCACACAAAGAAGAGGGACCTCCTACCTAGGGAAGAGCTGGGAGAAAAAATTTTACAAGGGGGACAGGCAAGTGATCAGTTGCAGGGAAGGGCCAGACAAGAGTACAGACTATTTACATGAAATGATGTCTTCTAATCCCTTAATCCCTCTCTTTTTTCTCAGTCCTGTTCCTCCCAAAATCATGTGAACGGGTGTTCCTACCATTGATTCCTGCCCTAAACACCCTATAAATCCTGTATGGTCTCAGACTGCTTTTCTCCTGCATACTACAGTGTGTCCCACCCCAGAGCAGCAACTCCTCTTAGCATGAAAATGTGATGGTTTTCATGCCTGAGCACTGAGATTGATGTCTCAGCTGAGCCAGCAGTCATAGAAGTCTAGAGAAGCTGATTGTTCTTAGGAGTTGTAGGCTTGTGTACCCACCTGTCCCTTTGAATTCCAGACAGTCCTGATGGGCTGGTGGTCCCTGTAAGCCCTGAGAGTAGCCGAGCAGGGCATTACTTGGGCTTCAGGTCTTCCTACTGTCTTTCCAAGCTCCTTTATGGGTGTGGGGATGCTCTTCAGTACATAATTGCAGAGTGGTGTGGAAAATATTGCATCAGCACAAAAGCTGTGGAGCAGCATCAGACAAGCACACAAAGAAAAAGGGGAGAAGAGAAAAGACAACACTGGGACAAGACCAGGAACAAATTTTTAAAAAGTAGAACTACCTATGAAATCAACTGGAAGAACAAAAACCCTAGAAGTTATCCCAAGCAGTATCTTGAAAGACCAACAATGCTTCCACTACTAACCATGGATACAGAAGATGAGCCCTCGTTTCCAGCTTAAATCTTGAGGATGTCAACAGGAATGATTAGCACCGGGGTTTTGTTTCCTCACTGCTCTGTGCTTCCTCCCATGGCTGTGGCTCAGAGACACCTCTGCAGCAATCACCACAGAGCCAGCAGAAAACAAACCCTGTATTTGGACTCACCAGTGAGTGACAGCTGATTCCTCACAGCAGCATCACTGAGCTGCAAGAGCGCTGTACATGTCCGTGACCAACAGGTAACTGCCAGATGAATATTGTCCCAGTGCTTGGCAATTGCTGGGTGATAACACTGTGGGCTTTTCTCTGCATGTATGAGGAACTTACTTAGATGTGTAGAAAAAAAAAACTTCTCCATAAACTTGCCACTTAAGCCTAAAAACGTTTGAATTTTTTCCAATGACATGTCACAAAATTCAACTCTTAACCAAGTACAATAATACTAACCCAGCCACTAAGCCCCTAGTGCAGAAGCAGAGGCTGAAAGACTGAACAAGTCATTTCCCCAACACCTGATAGTGCTGAGACTGACTTGAACATTTACAGGAGAATGATGGAAAAAAAAAATTCTAGAATATTCACATCCCAGATCTTGTTTCACATGACAACTAGAGATGTCAGATAGACTTAATAAAAACCCCTCAGCATCTATTCTAAAAGGAAGGATACTTTCTGATGGGTTAATTAATTAGTGGCAACAAGGAACCTTTCATGTAATCACAGAAAAATTATTAACAGTAATAAATTGCACCTTCCCTGAGGCAACATAAAATCAATGACTTTACAAGAAATTGTTAAAACTATGGTGATGCTTTAAGAAAAATGCTCATTTAAAATATATGAGGGTTACAATGTTAAGGCCATTGTATTTTCATACATTTTTTGCTTTAGAAATCTTTGATGCTACTGGGTTAAATCTATTTATTTGAAAACCAGTGCCTGCATTACTGGATAAGAGGGATAGGTTTAAAAAGGATTAATTAGGAAACCTGATCAAGTGGCTAAAGAAATTTAAAGTATGATGGAATGAGGATAATTATAGGCAACAGCATCCACAATTCTTGCTTTTTTCAAAAGTGATGGCAGCCTAGGTCCCCCTAGACTTGGATTTTCCTATCTTCAGCATGGGATTAAGCCAGAATTTGGAGTGTGCACTGCAGAAGTGTCATGACTATTTTACTTTACCTCCAAGACTACCTGTCTTACATACTGTGTATAGATTCTCAAGATTTATTTTTTGTATGTTAATGACAGGTATGCAATATCAGGAAGCAAATTTCTGCTAGGAATGTTACTGAGGAGTAGAGGGATGAAGGAGTTTTATACAAATTGTAAAATTTCTTGAGGGAAAAAGTTCTCCATAAACCATGATCATAATTTTCTTTGAAAAAAGTAGTCATACCGATCCTCCAAGGAAGGTGTACCTCAAATTTACTGAATTTTCATATGAATTTCACTGATATATGAAAGTATTCAAAGAGTAGCCACTGTCATGACAAATTTCACTTTGCTTATTTATCTTTCACTATAATTCTGAGAAGGTTGGGGGTTTTTTTTCTCATCTAATGAACCTGGAATAGTTTCCCATCTTCACCTAGAAAATGTTTATCAAAACTGAGCCTCACTTCAGTATAAATCAACACTGACCATTATGAGATAACTATTTTTGCTACCCAGTTCACTAAGGATTTCACTGATCACTTTGAGTGAGGGAGAAATTTTAACTTCAGTTTCTGGGTTGATTTTTTCCCCACACTTTAAAAATTAAACCCCTTTGAAAACACATCCAGGTCACCACCTAATATTAACCCTTATTCTGTGTTCTTCCATCCACTGAAGGAGGGCAAATGTCATTAAGCTCTGTTCTCCTGTTGTGATTTCTCCTCAATAGCTTATAATGAATTCTTGATGGTAATTACAGATAAATAAAATCTACTGCTGGTAATTAAACATATGTGTCTCTTTAAAGATTCAGCAAGAGGTCACAACAATTGTCAATAGTTACACAAACATTAGTATGTGTATTAATTTAGCCTTAAGTGCTAAAGCATCACTTAATGTGTAAACTGAAGCAGTTTTTACACATAAATTAACCAGTAGGAGGTTTTCCCTTTGGTGCTGCATAACTAGAAGGAGGAAATTCCTGCTGTGGCATACTCTAGAAAACTATTATTTTCATGGAGTATTATTGATAGAGCAGCCAAAAAATTGTGGTCTATATTTAAGAATGATGAATATTGTAACAAATACACATGAAGACAAACACAAATTGAGACAGCATGCTATCTAAAATTAAAAGTAGATGCCTAGAAAAAAACCCCATCAAGTTTAAATTAATAATTTAAGTGCTTTAGAGACTGTCCTGGAAAGGAAAATGATAATTCCACGATATATGGACACAATAATATACCACCTTACAACAACTAGGTTAGGACACACCAAAAGGCTACCCTCTGTCATTACTATGATCAATAGAAATACATTTCCCATGCTGACCATTAGGTTAAATAGGAGGTAGAGAAAATTCAATTAATTACTGCTATGTTCTGGAATCTTACATGGCCAGGCAGATTTTAATCTATCCTAGAAAATGTCAAATTTGCTTAAGGAGAAATAAATACAAAAATGTAATCCTTTACTAGAGGCATAAACAAATTTTCATAAAGCCAAAATTCATGATGCTTTTTCTTAGAATATCTTTGGCTTGGTAAAACAAGGTGACTAACAAATAGTGTGGCACACTATCTTGGGCAATATTTTCCCAGAGATTACTCCAAACATATCTTTTTCTCATTTACATAATTTATGTAGTTACATTGAGGAACACTTTATTAAAGCAAGTGTTAATCTACCTCATTTCCACATTGAGCCACCTCAAAACTACCTTATCAAAATTTGTGTAATGTAAAAAACTCAACTAATATCTGATTAAAAATTAAATATATCTGATCACATCACCCACACACAGTTCAATTCACCACTGTAACATATTGCATAACTTTGTTTTCATTTTCCCAATTAGCAAATACTTTGTTTTCTGAAGTATATCATACTACTTCCACAACTGTACCACTGCCATTTTTTATTTCATCAACAAATATTTATGATAATTAAGATATTTTATATTTTAATATCTCTTAAGATATTTTTCTTCTCAGAAATTACATTCCTTTGTACTTGCTCAGCTCCAAATGCTTAACATGGATTGCTAATTCTCAAAATTCTCATCTAGCCATACTAACTCAAGGCATAGTGCCTGCCAGTTTTAGTTTGGGGTTTTGGTTTGGGTTTGTTTTTTTTTTTTTTTTTTTGTACTGACTGAAGCATACTGTTTGAACTGTACCTTGATTTAATCACTTGTCCTAATTGGAGGATTTGTCCAAAAGCACAAAACAAAATCCCTCTAACATCTTGAATTCACTACATGTTCCAGCACAAAGCAGTGACCTTGTCAAGGTGAGTCATGAAACTCTAACACAAACAGAACAGTAAAACGCAGTGGGACCAAGTGTGCCCTCAGCATGCTTGCAGAAACGCTGAGCTCTGCAATGCAGCCACACTCTGGAGGGAAGGGATGGATCCAAAGGGACCTGGACAGGCTGGACAAACCTCATGAGGTTCAACAAGGCACAGTGCAAGGTGCTGCATACTGCTCAGGGCAATGCCAAGCACAAATACAGGCTGGATGGAGAAGGGATTGAGAGCAGCCCTGAGGAGAAGAACTTGGCAGGGTTGATGGATTGGAAGCTCAACATGACTGCTGCTATGTCTGCTGGCAGCCCGGGAAAGTCAAACTTAGCCTGGGCTGCATCCAAACCCCATGGGCAGCAGGGTAGAGAGGGGATTCTGCCCCTCCTCTCTGCTCTGGTGAGACTCACCTGGAATACTTCTGTCCAGCTCTGGGGTGCTCAACATAAAAAGAATGTGAACCCGCTGGAGTAAGTCCAAAAGAGGGCACAAAAATGATCAGAAGACTTGAGCACCTCTCCTATGAGAACATGTTGAGAGAGTCTGGACTGATCAGCCTGAAGAAGAGAAGGCTTCATGGAGAGGTATGGAATCACATAATAAACCTGAGCTGGAAGAGACCCAAAGGAATAATTGAAATCCAACTCCTGGCCTTTCACAGAACACCCCAACAATTACACCATGTCCCTAAGAGAGTTGTCCAAAAGCTTTGTGAGCTCTGGAAGACTTGAGGACTAGAGCATTTCCCTGGGGAGCCAGTTCCAGTGCCAAACCACCCTCTACGTGAATAAACTTTTCCTGATATCCAACCTAAACCTCCACTGACACAACTTCAAGCCATTTCCTTGGGTCCTCTCACTGGCCACCACAGAGCAGAGATGAGGATCTGCTCCTCCTCTTCCCCTCATGAGGAAGCTGTGAGTGTAATGAGGTCTCCCCTCAGGCTCCTCTGCTCCAGGCTGAACACAGCTGAACCCAACTAAACCATCCTATAATATTCAGATTGTAGCCTAGAGGTTTACATAATAGTAGAATCAAGAATAATACTATCCTGGTAAAACTTTTCACCCACAAGAATTGGAAATTATGTCAGTCATAGTGATAGTTTTGGGGGTGGGGGACAGGAAAGGTGCAGGAGCAAAGCAAACTTGGGCAGAAAGCACACAAACAGTGAAGAGGTTCCACTAAATCACTATAACACACGTACAGCATGGGTCACTGCCAGTGTGGTGCCTCTCCTACACTGACACCTGTGTGTTATCTGTTTCCAACCCCTGGCTTGTCATCAAGATCAGATCTCCAAATTACCTTGCAATTATGCACAGCAGTGGTTTTGCTATTGCCGGTCCATCTGCACAAATCATGTCAGCCAAATGCAGCTGTTTTCAAAATACATTGAAAGATGCTAAACTCAAGTATGCTCAAGAACAAGAACATCTTCTTGCTAGTATGACTTTTATCACATCCAAGCTCTTTCTTTTTATTAACTGACTGATATCTTTTCAGAATTCACTTCATAGATCTGGAAAACATGTGTCTTTGAAGCAGTAGAAATTCATGACCTTTTCCGGGTGTCCCACAGCAGTTCCTATTTCACCATAGACCTATATCCCCTCAAACTCTTCTTGTCTTTTTGTAAGAGATCAAATATTGTTAATAAACAACAAAATGTTTCCCACAAACATCTTCTTTTAAATACTCAGTTCCATTTTGGCAAATGATATTTTGTAACAGGTTTGGCTTTCCTGAAACTCTCTGTACAGACTCTGGTGTTTTTTCTTCAAATTGACAGGGGATATGAAAACTCTTTTAAGACATTTATAAACTCATCAGTATGTAATTACCAAAGCCATATCCATTTATTTTAAAACAAAACTTTTATGTGAGCTTATATATAACAGCACAGTGCAACAGCAAAGTGGAAGAGCCTTCTCAGACACATGAATACAAAAGTAAAATTCAATAAAAATAATCAGCTTTTCCTCCTTTTCCTAACTGGTTGCCAAAAAACCTCATCACATCTCCACCGAGACCTTGGCATGGATCCTATGTAAAATCATAGCATTCAATTTCTAGTGCCTAGCTCAAAAAGCTTTTCTTTGTGTTGCATTATTCAGCAGGTAATTGATTTGAGCTTATTTACATTTTTTGTTCTGGAGTGCAACGGGTGAGCTCTCTGTGTTAGTGTTCTCACAGATGAAAACTAAAGACAAATCTTGATCCATTTCTGAATTGTCCATGAACACATTTGAGCTTTAAAATTTGGTCTGATGTTAAAATCTATATGATAAAAGATCCGAGTAGCTAGATCTCCTAAAACAGGCAATTATACAAAACAAATAGTGTGTAACAAATGTGCATCACATCACTCAAAGAAAAGGTAGTGTTTAGGGGAGCCATTTAATTTCATTGGCACCAAAAATGAAAATTGTTCCTGCATGTGACTTTCTAAGGTGGGTGGCAGATAGCATTAGTGCCAAACAGGGGAAGGCTTTATTGAGTTCGAGCAAGCCAAAAAACTGCTCATGGAAAAGGTTAACCACATACTGAACTTGTAAATCTCTGCTAAATCATGAGAGTTTGTGCAGCACTTTAGCTAGTTTTTCTACTATTCTGTACTCATGTCATGTTTTAAAGATACGTTAAAAATGTGTTAATGGTCTCATCAGAGAATACCCTGGTGACTGGAAGATATGCCAATTATTCAGGGACAGAGTAGTTTGCATCTATACTCACCCCATGAGAAGCAAAGTCCTTGTGCATGGCCTGGGCATGAGTACATGAAGCAAAGAGTCTGTGCATGACATACTGTCACATTTTGAGAGAATATCAGAAGCTCCTGCTTGATAATACCTGTAGGAACAAAAACCAATGATGGTGTCCCCCCACAGTACTTTACTGAGTCTCTATATCCTTTTCTGACTGCATCACTGGATTATCTCTTGTCTTTTTCCTTTGTCATACTCTGTTAACTAAACAACTTCTCCACTCAGTAAGATAGCTTAACATAAGCATGACTTCAAAATAGTCTTGAAAACACCATGACTGACCCAGTAGTCCTATACAAAATTGCCTATCAGTTGGTCAAAAAAATGTGCAAATGTATAGAAATATATGTATACATAAAGATATGTATATAGAAACAACATCTTTAGAACAAGTATTTTTCACATTCTTAAACACAAAATACCAGACCTTTAAAACGGCACAACATCAATTCAAATTTCCTGTTGTGTTGCTAGAGTTCCAACAAAGCAGTGTGATTGCACTGCAAGAAAATGACACATGCTACAATCAGATCTGAGCACTGAAGCATGCTTTCTTTCATCACTCAAAAAACTTAATGTTGAGAATCTTTCTTCTGAGGGGAGTTGGAGCACTAGACCCAGATATGGATGAAGTTTGCTTTTGTGTGTATTCACAAGGCAGTTTATATCCTTTTGTTTCCTCTCCTCTCCCTTCCCTGCCCACCCCACAGCCCCTGCCCAATTAATAGGGATTTTATGTTAGTCTCATCCTGAAAAATAATGCTCTATACTCAGCCTTTCAACAAAATACAAATGCAGCCTTCAGATCATATTTTTAGGGAAAAGTCTCTTCCCCTGGGAAGGGAAAAAAATACACTTATCTTCCTAGGACATTTTAAAAAGGGCAAATAACAGGCAGAGGGTGGGGTGGAGGGAGCATGGAACATACCTCCTAACGAATTAAACAGCAGATGATAGTATCCCACACTGAATCATGACATGCGGAGTAATAGTCATCTCTGTGGTACAGAAATTCACTAGGAAAAACATTTGGAAAGTGGGAAGCAGTGGGAAATCAGGATGAAACAATGAGGATGCCAGTCTAGCAAACCAAGTTTGGTATAACATTACTCACATGAATAACCTTTATTAAAGATGCAGCTCATTCTGTTCACAATCTGTTCATGCAGACTGACAGATAAATAGGCCTAGGTGAGTTTAATACGTAATTACATATTTGTCAATCAAAGAGTAAACAGGTACAGACTGAAAAGCATTTCTCTACCATTCTTTTCTATTTTCTATTTTTTATAAACATACAATTTTCATTACAAAGCAAGATTAAAAGAGATTCCTCACACAAGACACTCAAATAAGATGTTAGGGATTAGACTTGGACTCCAAATACCTATTAGTATTGAAAAGAAGACCTATTAGAAGTTTAAAAGAGAGTTTATTAGAAGAGGGGACCTATTAGAAGTTTATTTCTATCAGAGATTTCTGACTTTCCTTAAGTGTTGTATTTAATAATGTTAACAACTACCTAGAAAGATGCACACATTATTTTATGTGACACAGTTTGAATAATTAATCTGTAATCGTTTATCTGTCCTTTTAGCAGGATGGGATTTATAAATTCTATTGAGACTGCTAGAGGACCAGCACTGACCAAACAATAAAATAACAAACATGCCTCTCAGGAAAATACCTATCTTATTATTGCATTCGTAGCTTGATTTTTCCTGGAACTGAAACCTTTTCTGAGGCAAAACACAGCTCTTTAAGGAGGCACAGATCTGTAAAATCTTCATGAGAGTGATCCAGGTACATTAAACATTGAGAGGATGTCACTGTATTGTAGAGAGTTGTTTCCCTGGGGAAGAGGAAAACCCTGGACTAATGCACTGGGAAACCACTTTCTAAGAAAGAGGCTTGCTCACATGCTCCCTCCCTTCAAGTATGCAAATTGTTGCAAAAAAGTTCCTAGTTCTTTGTGTTACCAATCATACTTCATGTTACCTCGTTCTTTGTGTTACATACATAGGTTGATTTTTGGTGCAGAAATTTTAATATTCCTAATCGTTCTCCCCTGCTGGACCCTTCCCTCAGACTCTGCCTTAACTCCTTCCCACACCGGGATGTTTAAATACCCCTGGCTGACCCTGGTTCCTGCTTTTCCCCCCTTGTTACTGCCTTGTTCCACTTCACTCCACATATAGTGTACACCTTATTGTTTGCTATTTTTGTGGTTTTGACATTCCTTTTGGGACAACTGGATGAAGGCTACCTCTTTGTATCAAGTCGCCATCAGGGCAGAGTCCCAAGGAAACTCAAAGGGGTCTGACTGTCTGGGCTTGGAGCCCTGGAAGTTTCACACTGCAATGGCCAAAATTGATGTGGAAGTCCTGAATATTGCTTTCCAGCATGGTTATATGACTTATGCTTGCCCACCTCCTCAATCTCTCAATCCTTTTGCCTTGGAAGCCAGAGGGATATCATTGCTGCATCTCACTTGTTTTTACACTGCTGAATAAATGTCTTAAGTAGAGACTAAACCAGTTTGTTCATCTCCTATTCCCAATTTTCCTCACAATGGACTGTACATAGGTTTAATCCTATGTTCCCACTCTAAACCACTCCACCACCAGAATGCCAGAATAATGGAACATCTTTTTGGTTATGAGCATGACACAGACAGGGTCAAAGTTCATGTATTCAGCCTTTGCAGATTTGTCATAAAACAACTTCACATTGCTTAAGTGTATCTCTGTACTGTCCAATTTTTTGTCCTTATTTTACAAAATCAGGCAAAATTCAAAATAATGAATAATGTTGATCCTTAAAGAATGGTATAAAAATACAGTGCTACAGCACAGAGCAATACATTTTGATGGGTGTGCAATTTGACCAGTAGTATTTAGTGCTTATTTCTTTTAAGTGCATCTAAAATGAAAAAGGTTGTACAATAGACTGTACTGCATAGTTTCATTTTATTCTCTTATTTGTAAGAACAAATTATAATAGCTTAGCTACAGTAAAACACATAGTAATTTAGGGGATTTCTAAATTAGTTTCTTATACTTGTATACTTATAGCTTCTCAGTTTGTTTAGTTTAAATAATTTTAATGCTGAACTCAGCGCACAGAGAAAACTATTAACCATAGGAATAAATATATGGAAGCTGAGGTTTTAAAAAATGCATCAATGTTACTATTCTGTTTAATAATAGCTTTTTAAATTGTGATTTAAGAGGCATTTTATCTTGCAGTTAAAGTGATAAAATGTAACTGTATAAAATAAATAGCCTTTTTACAAACCACTGATTTAATTACATTTAGAGATCATTGTGAACTAGCTTTATGATTAAATTTTTACATTGTATTTTTATTTTTTAAATCTAAATGCATATGTACATATAGGCATGCAGATTATAAATATAGATGCAGAGATATGTGTATTTTGATAATTTGCTTGGGTTGCATTGCCATGCTGTTTTCAGCATGCTGTATTTTAACTCTTAGGAATAGTTTGATAGGGTTACAGATTCCCAGATCTCTACAAATTAGGCAAAAGTAGAGCAGTTCTAGTGAAAGAGGGCAATGCAAGATTAAGAAAACTCACTTATAAAGTGAAATGATTTGCCAAGTGATATTCCAGACTTTCCTTCCTGAGCGAAAACTTTACTTGAGTTTGCAAGATGGGGCATCTGGAGGTACATGAGCTTTCTACATTGCTACTTCCAGCACAGGGTCAAACACAGTGGGAACCTCGTGGCTGAAAACCAAAGCGGGAGATTTGCATGTGTGTGCATATATATATAGATATATATGTATATAATTTATGCACATCTTTCACAGAGCTGGTTCTTCAGCTCTAAGGGCTGCAGAAAGAAAGGTGAGGAAAAAGAACGGGAAGATCTCTAGCCTTCCCAACCACACATTTGAAAATACAACAGATGAAAAGTAATTTCCACACTAGGGTAGAAATTAGTGGGCTGGCCTAGTCCAAGGGCAAAGTTTGCCACATTTTCTCTCTCTGCTGTTCACAGTTTTTTCTATTCACCAAGGCTCCTTTAGCAGCTTTTGTTCCAACACACTATTTTAAATCACTGTAACTACGCTGTTCGGTTTCAACAGAGCATATCTAAAGACAAGCTATTTTTATACATTCATCTCTACAGGCAGTAATAAGATTAATTTTATAGAGAATTTTTCAAAAATTTCAAAACTTACACGTGGAAAGAGATGGGATGGAGTTGAGTTGCAGGCTGTGGGACATGCCTGCAGAATGCCATGGCAGCACAGAGAGGCTTGTGTTCACCTGCCCTTGTGGGTGGGGAGGAGGTGTCACAGGGCAGATCCTCTCCCTACAGGAGAGGAGCCTGCCCAAAGCTGACAGATGAGTGAACAGCCCATGATCACACCATGGCAGGACATTTAGAAAGCGTGTTGCTGATGTGGCAACATGGGATAGGTCAGATAGTGAGAATTACCATGTAAGGAAATACTGTGCCTTGAAAAAGTGTATAAAACCAGCTCATTTCTTTGAATAAACTATTCAGATTCCCTGGCAGTCTGGGTCTGTGCCTCAGTCACACTTAACTGATCACATGTATGAGCTAATTCCTCTGGGTTTCTTGGGACTGATTCTCTCCTGTGAGGCTCAAAACATTCAAATCTTGCTTTCAGTTTGGTGGGAATAAAGTTTTACATCCCAAATTCTTTTGTGAGAGTTCATATCCTAAAAGTAACATCTCTCAGGATGGGAAAAATCAACTGATGAGATCCACCGAGATTAGCTTGGTGGAACACAGCACCTGCTCAGAACACCAACACCTGCTAACAACACCAAGACTGAGGGTTCAGTCCCTGTATGGGCTATGCACTTACAATTTGGACTCGGCAATGATCCTTGTGTATCCCTTCCAACTCAGAATACTCTGTGAAATCTGTGAAATCAAATATTGTCCCCATCAACACCGTGCTGAAGTGAATTCAAGGCCAGGCTGGAGGGAGCTCTGAGCAACCTGGTCTTGTGGAAGGGGTGTCCCTGCAATTTCAGGGCAGCTGGAAGTAGATAATCTTTATGGTCCTTTCCAACCCAGGCCATTCTGTGGTTCTATGATTCCATGTTGAACTCTTGAGACTGAATCAGTGATGGCCTACAAATCTACATATTTCTCTTTAGCTACAGAAACAGCCTGACATTCCACATCCACCACTTGTCCTTGTCCCCACTAGGAACCCCACACTCCTAAAAGTTGTGCCTATAGCATGGCTTCCAGCTCAAATTTAAACAAAAATCTAAAAAATGCATTTCACTGCTTCAGGTTATCCTGCAGCCTTAGAGATGTGTGTCTACAGGTATATGTCAGCAACATGTCAGTAAAATGCCTCAAGTAAAACACTGCAAAGTTGATTTGCAAGTCAAAGAATGTGTGTTATCTTAAAAACAGTTGTTTTAAGCAAAGTTGAACCTCAAACTTCTGTTGAATATCACACTGACTCCATTTATCCAGCAAAATTTGATTTCAGTTTATATCTTCTTTATCTCACTCGGATGTCAAGAGTATATCTAATAATTTTAAAGTAAATGAAAATTTGTATTTGGCAAAACTAATTTTGCCAAAAATTATCAATAATTCAATTCAATTTTTTTGAAATTACAAAGCACTGGATCTTGCTGGCAAAAAGATAAAAAAACCCACAATAAATTAAATTTTAGTTGAAAGATTGTGTTAATACATCCATACAATTTATTCACCTTTGAGGAAATGCAGCAAACTGACAACACTAAACCAAAGGTTTACAAAACACCATTGTGAGGTGTTTGCAGATTTACCAAACAAGAGGAGTCTGGATGAAATCCACTGTAAAATAAGTGAGATAACACTTTTTGAATAAATGGCATTGACCCTGAATTACCTTTCACTCACATTTTATTGTTAGTACAGCAGTTTATCCTGCAGGGATAAAACAATACTGAAACATCCAAAATTTGACAGCAGGTACTGAAGTACAAAATTTGGTTTCTTTGTACTGAGCAAAATGAGAAGTTAAGTCTCTGAGATGTACGAGTACTTTCCAACAGACAGCCAAAAGTACAATCATCTTCCAGGCCTGTATTTCTACTCCAGAAACATGTAACAGCCTCTCACCTCTAACTAACTGATACCTCAGCACTCTTGCCTGCTGTATTATATGAACACAGATCTCTTTTATAGAGATGATCACCACATTTTGTTGGGCAGGCTGAACCATTTCTGGAAGTTGAACTACACAATTTAACACTACTATCCCCACTAATGTTCCCGTGTCTGGGTCTGAGAGACTGTCTTGTACTTTTTCACAAAGGAAAAGCCTGCATTTGCTGTTTTGAACTAAACCTAGAGTACAAAAGCCATGGCTGAAAATAGAGAGGGGTTATCATTTTGCTAATACTTGCACCTGTCAAAGTGTTGTACACTGCCCTTATGTTTGGCTGACATCAAATCACCAGAATTTCAGATGTGTAAAACCAGACAGTGATGACCACTTGCTTAGAATCTTAGGACTGAGTCACACTGATCTTAAGACTTGTGTAGTTTTGATAATCCAGTTGATAATTCCTTTACATTGATATTGAATAAATCAGTTTCATAAAAACATTCTGTTACCTGCTAAACCAGCAAAAGGTACAGTAGGCATGGCATAATAACAGGAGCTGGTGTTCTTGAAAATATTTTGGGAGTTTCTGGAATCTGAATGGACTACTCCTTAAGAAAGGACCTATATATGGACATTCTACACTGTGTTTTACTTAAACAGCCATTTAGTTGACTTAGCCATTTATTCAAAAATCACTTGTTTTTCTAGTTATTAATGTTTTTTATGGATGAAATGCAGGCCACACAAGGCTTTTAATTTCTTAATTCAACTGTGAGTCTTAAATAAAGAAGAGATTAGGTCTGCAGCACAGACTCTGATGTATTTCCCTAAAAAAAAAAAAAACCAAAAAAGCAAAACTCACAAAAAACCTCCAACACCATCAACAAAAAGCCTCCAAACAACAAACAAACAAACAAACAAACAAAACCCCAAAAGCATTCTGGGAAAAAAATAAAGCAAGCTTCTAAAGCACAGAAAAATCAAGGCTTACACACTGAGATGTACTGAAGTTCCAAATCCAGCTTCTGAGATCTCAACATTTATTGTCCACCTGCAGACATAGTTTTGATAATCATTTCCAGAAATAAACTGCATGAGAATTTAAAATATATAGAAAAAACCCTGTGCTGCAAATAAAAGCTTTGATAGTAATATCTGGTAAGATAATTCCCTAATGCCCATTCTAGCATTTGTAGCTTACTTCGTTTTGAGATGTATGCTTAGACAGCAAACAACCCTTCATGCAGCTTCACATCCTTTTGTCTACTAATAGAGTATTTACTGTGCTAAGGCTTGCATGGACGAGTTGGATATGTAGTTTAAGAGACAGAAAAAACCCCAGAATTAATTACTTTTTTTAGTTTCTCCTTGAAGATGACTTGCTCCAGTTATACCCTAGACAAGAAATTCTATTAGAATGGTATTTTAAAAATGTTGCTTTATTACAAAGAGCAAACAGGAACCATTTTAACTCCATACACTTGCCATCCTGCATTTTTATTTCAATAGGTTGAGTTAGTACTCAAAATTTTATGGAACTCTCTGGAAGCACTATTAGTGCTAATCACGCCTTTTTTTCCCCTGCAATTTTTTAGGAGTTAAAGGATATGCTGATGTTAGGGGATTAAGAGTAATTGCCCAGCTTCTCAAATGCTGTACAGCACTCTTAAAAGATGATTCAGGTGTAATATCGCTGGAGGTTAAGACCATAATGTGCTGTATTGTATTGAAATGAGAAAATATATTTGGATTTTTTTCAGGATTTCTCATGATTTTAACAGAGTAGAAATTAGTTATTAACAACTAAGTTAAGCTTTTTTAATGCATTGTCACTAATCTCTGTATTCAATTTGTCACAAATACTTTTGAAAGTATAACCATAGCTCATCATTGTAAAACATGAATAGTGCAGAAACACTTTTTAAAATATTTTAAGAGACTTCTGGCTTACTAGCAAGGAGCATACAGGAAAAAAATGTCCTTTGTTTTACAAACACATTGAGTTGGAGAGGCTTTCAGATAAAATATGCAAAACAATTGATGCAAAACTAATAGTAATACTGAATAAAGGAAATCATTCTCAAGAGCCTGTAGCATATCGTGAAGTATGTAAAATACCTTCTTCATAAAGAGTAAGATAAAGATTTCAATTAAAAAAAGAAGATGCATTTGCTTAATTATGTCTTGCTTACATAGAGTAACCATCAACCTACTGTAAGGCTTGGTCAAAAATGGCTCAGAAATCCTTCCAAAAAGATAAAGAAAATTCCAGAAAGTAATTAACCAGACTCACTTTAGTGCCTGATGCAATAGAGAATTAAATCTGTTACAGTCCTCTGCAGTAACACATGCATCAAGAAAACCACATTTACTCTCCCTCTCTCCTACAAAATCTGAACAGAGATGTTCAAAAAAATTTTCAAGTAATCATTCATAAGACTGTATGTAAGGTGGAGAAACAAGAAAGGCACCATTCAGAATGTGAGCATTCAAAGGAGATGCAGTGTGTGTGAGCACAAGAAAATCTACCTAGAAGTCATGCAAATTTAATGCTACACACAGGGCAAACCTAAAAGGGTTAGGGTTGAAAACGAGCTTTTTCACTACAAAGTATTTTTGCAACCTGTCTCCAAGATCCTTTCACCAGTGTTAGACTTTCATTCAGACCCATCCTCTTCCTTTATGCTTTTGTGAATATATTGTTCCTTCTGAGCCAATTCATGAACTCTGATACAGCAGAAATGAAAGACATTTTAGTTAAATAATTTCCTATGTTTTTTGATAAAAAATGCAAAGTGTTTGGACAATGAAAAGGCAGCACATGGCACTTAACAAGGAGGAAATTCTTCATTCATGCTAATTTTAATACTGACTATTTAGACGAATGAATATGTCCCCTTTCAAGCTCTCTCAGGAGAAATGCTTTATACAGAAAAAAGATAAGACTTCTTGGTCACACTGACTTCTGTTGTCCACATTAATTTTGCCATAACAGATCAGGGACTGCCATTTCAATAGGAAAGAGACAGATCCTCAACTTTGTGTTGCCTCTGATGTAAAAAATGAGTGAGATCCCAGTTCCTCTCTGTATTGAATTCACTTCTGTTCCAGCTCTTCCAGAACTGAAGATCACTTCTCTCATTTGCAGAGATATCACAAAAAAATCTCCAACACTGAGTTAAGTATCACATATTGTTCTGCTCTCTCTGCTCGCTCGGGCTTAAAATACCCATTCTGCTGAAGCAGAATTCTTAAATATTCATCTCAAATGGTTCATTTAGAAAGAAAGTGGAGTTAAGTAAAAGGGAAAAAAAAGGAAATACCTTACCTCATCCATTTCTTTCCTAAGAAAGAGTCGCTCAATTCAGACTACTGAAGTCTTAATTTTCTAATGCTCCTGCTGTTATCACCCCATAAAATAAAGTGGCACTTGAAGTAACATCTAATGGAATTTACATGGCAACAGTAAAGAAAAATGGAGCACTTTTTCCCTTAGAATTGTTCCAAGGTCCCCTTTATGGGTGCAGCCTTTCCTCATAAGAAACACTTCAACTGAGGATTTCTACACCTGGATTAACCAGAGCTGTTGAACTCTCCTAATGCAAGATCTAACACTTAGACGAGTGCAGCGCATGCCTTTCCCAGGCATTTTAGAACATGAAAAAAAAATGGATTTTCACCAAGTTGACCACACCAAGAATAAACCTTTCATGTTTGAACAAAGAAAAAAAAAAACAACCAGCAACTGGAAGAGTAGCTAGAAGAGGTGCAGTCATGCAGGGGGGTGGCAGCCGATTGCTGTGGGCTCCTCTGTCATCAAAGAACAGTTTTCTGTGGTGAGGGGGCACCCGGTTAAACAGGGTAGACAGACAGGGATGGCAGGGGAAGCAGGCAGGGAAGAGGTAGCTCTGCAAGGAGATGAATCCTTTAGGCATTCCCTCCTCACAAAGAAACCAGAAATTGTGGGGAAAAATTGTGGCACAGTTGGTTACGTCTATGTGCTAAGACTCTTCCCATAACTCATCCCTTTTAAGAAGACCATTGATCAAACGGGCAAAATTTTTCCAGGCACTGGGGCCTGCCTGCATCCAAGAGGGTCCCTTGCAGCCCAGCCATGGAAGTTTCGCCCTTGATCAGCTGTCAGGCAAAGTCTCCCTAAGGACAGAGCCTCCTTCTGTTTTCTCCCAGCTGCCTCCTGCATGTGTTAAAGCTCGCTGCATGTGTACAGCCCCTAAAGTAATTTTTCACCTCATGCCAGAAAATGGATTTATAACAAATACGAGGCATAAATAAAAATTAAATTGGTTTCTCGCATACTTCAAAAGGGCATGGTCAAATAATGAAAAAAACCCCTAAGTGCTAAGGAGAAGTCTGAAGACCTACCACCCAGAGTGCTGAGGAGAACTCAGCCTAGGAAAACTCACACACACCGTGACTGTCACTGTATCATTAGAAAGAAAATCAGGTCTGAAGCCACGAGAATAACTTCAGTAACTTGAGAGCAGGGAAAAAGGGGAGACCAAAGCTTCCGGGTTTGGCAGATGATAAAAAAGGGAGGAGACCTAGAGAAAACAGCTTTGAAATGGCAGAGAATGAATTCACACCTTCAGAAAAGAAGGTGGAGTGCCTCTATTTCTCTGCAGAGTCTGAGTATCATACCACATTTTTAATAAGATTTTCTATCATGGTTATTTGCTCAGCGCTATGGTAACTATGGTTGGGAACAAACATTCTGTAAAGTGTCTTGAATTCTCTCTCAAACTCCACAAAATGTTGGTGGTACATTCACAGCACAGTACAGCACCAAAGTCTAAATGCATTTTCAAAGCACTGTCTATAAAATTAGTAACTTTTTTTAAAAAATAGTAGTAACAAGAGGAGCTTACCTACATTCCCACATGAAATAAACTTATAAAAGTATTTATCTTTGCAGCTGTTATTATGAATATACAGGAGGAGGTAATAGACATTGCAGACTTAAGGACAAAAATGAAGACATAAAATGCAGAAAAATTAATTTACATTAAAATAATCTTCATTATATTCTGTTTTGAAAATGAATGCTTATGTATTAGCCTAATAATTAGGCTATGATAATCTGGATAGCTTTCACCAGACTTCATGACATAATCTGAAGCAAGGGAACAAAACTGAGTAATAAATACATTTTCAAAGTTGCATCATAAAGAAACAATAATATTTGAATTTTCAGGAAAATAGGATATAATATTTGAAAAGCCTAAATATACATACAAGTAATTTTAATGTTACATAAACATTTAAATCAAATATATCTAAAATAATCTAAATTGTACCAAAGATTGCATTTTAGAGATCCTCAGAGCAGATTTCTTCTTATGACTGTGAAGACTACTTTCTTAAACTTGATTTAAAAAAAAAAAATCTTTTTAAATATCCAGAAAGACTCCAATATTTTTTAATGTTTTCTTACATCTAAGATAAGAAACTGAGAAGCGAAGTATTGGTGCCCATATCCTATTTTGAAAATCTGCACCAGCATGGAAGGTTCTCTTCTCGTGTGCAGATATTTAATCCAAGAACCCTTCTTTTCCAGTGAAAGTACTTACAGAAAAATATTATTGCCAGTCAATCTTAGCAATTCTGAAGGGAATGCAGATCAAGTTTTAGTGTTTAACAAAGCCATTTAGGGTCAGGAGTGACCATATAATGATCAAGTTAATTCATGTTTTTTTTTTTTAAGGAATATATCAACTTCCTCCTAATATACTGCACTTTGTAATGCTTGTCTTTAGACTTAACTGTCTGTATCGAAAGCAGTGACCAAGGGAGATTATTACTTATTTCATGCCTGCTGACAGACAAACATCTTTTTTTCTGGAGAGGCTAACATCAATTAAGGCTCATTTTGTTCACTGTAAGTTACATGCTGCTTCTGTTCAAAAAAGCAAAATTCACACAGGCACAGGTTTGTAGATGAGGTCCACCTGAAATATCCTGCCAGGCAAACAAATGATAATTATTTGGGTATTCATAAACCCATATCACAAATCCAGATGATGTTTTAATGGCTGAAGGATCAAGGTCACAGGAAAAAAGTCAATAAAGCACTAATTAGACAATGAAGTCCTTCTCTCAATCTGTTGTCCTTCTGAAGTCCCAAGTTTAAGCATACGTTCCTCATCTGAGCATACAAACACGCTACTATCCACCTTTCTTTAGGTGAAGAACACACACACAAAAAAGAAAAATATGTTCAGAAGCTGCACTCTCTCCTTAAAAAGTGCAGATTTTCTGCCCATAAAAATCTGTGACCCACAATCAAATTACCAACTGAATAGTATGATGCACAACCAAAATTACTATAAAATTAATAAAGATAATTTTATTTTAAAATTTCAAATAATATTTTGGCAAAGCTCTTAACATGAATTAAATTGTTTCATATCTGGTATGGCTTGAATGCAATGTAAATAATTTATGGTTTTGTGGAGTTCAAAAAAATTAAAGGAAAACAATCATACTTTCATTTACAGAGGATTTCCTTTCATGAGTGGTGTATTTGTATCTAATTTCTAGTTCACAACAGCCTGTAATGAACCTTTTTTTCTTTTTCCTATGACACTTTCGTCCCTGAAATGGGATGAGAGGAGAAAGAAAAATGCAGTAAAATCAAAAAACACCAGCTTGTCTACTGACTAATGTACTGCATGTATCATGTCACCAGCATTATACTTAACTGTCTCTACTAATAAAGAATATTAAATAATCTTGGGAAATTAAAATATCAGAATTCCCAAAGGAATCCACTTGATGTTCTTGAATTGTAAATTTTGCATGCCAAAATGTGGTCTCTCAAAAGTAATTTTAAAATACATTAAAATTAAAACATTTTAATGTTATCTCATATTGGAGATATAAAGGATCAACTTAATATTGCTGAGAATTTTACTTTTTTAAGTTTTCTCAGTTACCTTGAATACACTCCTTTAAAAGTGGTATTTACTAAAGCTAGTTTTTACCAGACTATTTATTTATAAGGGAAAATTGATGTGCAAGAAAAAGATATAAAATTATTCAAATGCATGCTTTAAGGAAAAAGCATTGAACAGCCAGTATTGTGCCTGCCACAATGTCCTCTTCTCACTACTGTGACTCTAATGAAAACATCTAGGTAGAAACACATTTTTTTATGATTTTTTTTAAAGTTCATATATCCCACCCAGCAGGTGGGATATTCCTGGGTGCTGTTTGCTTGGCCAGGGCTGGCAGGGTCTCTCAGCCCCTTCCCCAGTGGTATTCCCAGGACTGGAGTTCAGACATTCCAGGCAGTGGTCCATAGGCCACCTGGAGAACCCGGCCCAGGGCCAGAGCAGCCCAGACATCCCCTGGTCCTCAGCAGTGGCAAAAGTCTAGGCCAGGACGTAAAAGAGACAAATGAGTAATGTAAGAATCTTTAGCCAACTGAGAACACTTCATGTTAACGTGACAATTATGAGGAACTTTTTGGAAGAATGCGACAAATATCTTTTGGGTGTTTCAGCACCAATCACAACTTGAACTATCCTAGAATACAGCTTAAATTTTGCAATCACATCTGCATGGAGAAGTTACTTTGTCTTTGGAGCCATTTTCCACAACCTCCCCCCATCTTTATAGTTGTGCTGCATATTTGTTTGAAAACCGCCAGTGCTATTCATACTTGGCATTTATATTATACCACTCTTGATATTTTTAAATATATATAATTTTTTTTCCACATAAAGTCCCTAAAACTCTAGTTCATAAAGAGAATATATAACCGTTCCTCTCCCAGATAGATCTGATTTGTCATTGACACATTTAGATAGCTAATCACACATATCTGTGTGTACCTATACACTGACCTCTCATCATATACATATGATTGCACATATGCATATTTTATTCAGCTACATCTATATGTGTAATTAGCCGTGGTTAGGCAACACATACATACATTTCTCTGTGTTTGTGTATCTATACAGAAACACAAAAACATTGACATTTTCCTACCTTGTGAAGTCACAATGTGAAACACTGATAAAGGCAAACACACAGTTCTAGGTGCTGTCTACAAAAACTCTCTCTCTCAGGAAGGGTCGAGGCAACAGGCTAGAAGTGTCTTCTCCCCAAGATAACTGTCTCAAGGAAGTGCAATAGCAATGCAAAACAATAGTCAGCCCCAAATATCTTCTGCCCCAAGAAATCACTTGGAAAGAAACAAAGTTAAAATTCCCTTTTCAAGATGAGATTCATCAGTTTTGAGGAATAAGTATATTTCACATTTTCTCTCAGGTCAGCAGAAAATCAAGGAAACACTTAATGAAGCTGTGACACCAAACACTGAGAAAAAGTTGAATTCAATTCAGTCATATACCAATAAATTCCGCATCTTTTTAGCATCGTGGTAGAGATTTCTGATGGACACCAGGAGTTTAAGAGTGTTTTTGAATTTTTATCGCTTTATGAATTGAAGTAAGGCATTGAACCAAAAAAAAAGATCTTGTTTTGTTGAAACTCCTCAATAACTCCAGGAAGTTATGAACCAAGTTAGTAGACTGTTGTGCTCCTAATCCAAGAAACCCTTGCTATTGTCCAATTTTTTAAACTTATGGATTAAAGCAGCTTGTCCTACAATACTTTGGAAAATTTATTTTGTGGCAACTACATACAGGAATCAAGGAGGTTAACGCTTTTTGACTACAAGATTTTAATTAATGCTTACACTGTTTCATTTTAATAGTTATAAAATATTATTCTTCTTTAAATACTGGAGAATTAAAGTACTGAGCTGAAGTTATGACAAAGAAAAAACCAACAAACTTCCATCACGTCTTCCATTCTTGTAATTGAATATCTCTTGTGTGAGGGCTCTCATTGCAAGCACAAATTGCTTGGGGTTGAAATCTGAAATTCAAGGTGGTCAAAATGCATCCTTAAGTATTCACAAGTAACAAGACCTTTGCTATCACCAAAGAAGTTGCAAGTGTTCAAACACGTATTTCCCTGGGCCGCTGAAAAACATAACCCTCTGAGCAGTTAAATGTTTTTAAGTCAGTGTCTGTCTTTCTGAAAATGTCAATAAATTAGTGTTGGCATTCATGGTGTAGGACATAATCATCTTTGGCGTGATGACTAGTTGAGCTAGACTGCACCATATGTCAAAGAATTGCAAGAGTATCAAAATTCTCTCACCCCACCCGCGTACAATCACGGTCTTTCATTTGAGGAAAGAATACAGCTTGATCCTACAGTTTGGATTTAACTGAACTTCCCTTGTGTCATGGAAGGATACTAATGAAATGCCATCTCACACTTTTTTGCTACCAGGGCTTTTTCATTGTCTTAGTTTAGGATGTTGCTAGTACCCTTTTGTTATTGTTGCTTTATACATGCATATGTATATCTATATATGTGTAAAACAATCCAAAAATTTTGACCAGTAAGACACACATATTCTGGAGGTTTCTCAAGAGATATTTCTTGGATTTCCAGCACTAACATTTTCAGCCTGATTACAAAACCTACCACAATTATTTGGATGGTGTTTTCCTGACAAAAGAATATAAGATGAAAGAGTACTGTATAAAACCTCATAAATTTAGTTCAGAAAGTGATAGCCTTTCTTAGAAACAGTTGTTCCCAGACCTTCCTTTGCCTCCCATCAACTAAGATTATTCTTATTTTTTTCCCCAGATAAGGGTTTTAAGAGCAATTTTTGAATCATTTCAGACAAATATATCCACACCCCGCTTTCCATCTGCCTGTGAGCAGTGTGAAGGATGTGCTATGCTGGTGGTTATTGATGGCAGTGGAGGTGGGTGCTGGTCTCTGCTGTTGCATTCCCTGAATCTCCAACACATCATTGAGACAGTCTGCCCATGTCTCTCCTCCATATTTAGAAGGAAAGTGTTTGATCTCTGTACCACTGAGATTAGGAAAACTAAGTTTTGTCAGTGCACTGCTAAGATTTCAGTCAGTTCTGGAGATATTTAAATTCTGCCTGCCATCATATCTCAGCACGTAAAAGTACCAACAGACCATCAACTAAAATATATTCTGCCTCTTCACAAAACGAAAATGCACAGGGGGAATATGGCATTTGGGAATAAGGCAACCGACAGAAGCGGCACTGCAATTTATTGGTCTGCTTTTGTCTCAGGCAAGAAATAATTAGTCTCATTTAACAGGGTTCATTTAATATTATCAGTCAAATCACCTCAGCATTTTGAAGACCACGATCTGTGGTATCCTGAAAAGATGAGAAAATTGTTTTTCTATTTATATATTCTAAAGATCAACCCAATTCAATTCTGTAATTTTAGCAAGATGTCTTACTTATATCTTCTTTCTCAAATGAGGTTAGAGCAAGGCACCTCCTCATTTTAGGGCAGCAATGACGATAACAAGCCAAGAAGGGAGTACAGTTTGAAAGTAGCAATTTCAGGCTTATGTCTTTGGGGACATAATTGATAGGGAAAATAAATTTAGATAGCTCTCAGTGACCATGTTATGCAGTCACAGTCTTTCACATATGTTGTCTTATATGCTGAGGTTTTCTAAACACTTATTGCATAAAGAATCACAGAAAGTTCTCAAGTCTTAATTTGAAATAGTTTGTGCTATGTAGGGACAAGATGAAGTTCATAAACAAAAGATTTGGCCCAAATATATAAACTTTATTTCAATATTCATGAGACAAATAAAAATTGATCTCTGAAGACAACATTTCTTCCTTTTTTTTTTCTCTTCATGTGGAATCTATTTTGCGCAGACAGGATAATTACTGCATGTTCCTTTTCTTTTTCTTCCAAGTGGAGAAATTGGAATTACTTTCACATTGAAGAGGTAAAACTCTTCTTTTCCTCTCACTATGCTTCAAATTATTTTAATTGCTTTTGTTATTTGTTAGTTATTTCAATCAAAACATCTAAACTTCACTTCTCTAAACTGTTCAGTTTGCAGTCATGTAACTTGGGTTAGTAATGCAAGTATAAATAAATATATTCATTCATATTTGCATAAAATAGGTCTACAGGTCTTATTTTTTACTGTAATTACTTGCTAGTTTAAACAGAATTTAAGATGTCCTTATATTTCTTATATTTTTATGGTAATAACTGCTTTGATAATACCAACCACATTATTTATAAGCTTAGTCAATCTGAATGTGAAAGCATTCAGTTCTTCACAAGGTGCAGTCATTATTGCTAAGCAAAATTGGTATGGAAATACTTTAAGATGCACAAAAATACTTCCCTGACATTTTAAGCCTATCAAAGGAACACCATAGCTTCACAATTTTTAGATAAAACTTCCTTCCTGTGATTTTTATTTAGGAATTTTCTATTGAAGGATTGTACCAAATTGCTTCCAAAAAATCCCAATTAATATAGAATCAACTATTTCTCCCTAATGTGAAATGAAACATACAGCTTTTGAGAAAAAAAGAATGCTAGCACTAATATTTCCTTCACTCTTGAATATTTCTCATTAGTCCCTTTGTGCTCAATTTTACATAGTAGATTCATAGAATCACAGAATAATTTATGTTGAAAATTGCCTTAAGATCATTAAGTCCAACCATTAACCCGGCACAGCCATGTCCATCACTAAAATATGTTAAGTGCAACATGTACAGGTCTTGTAAATGCCTCCAGGAATGGTGACTCTACCACTTCCCTGGGCAGTTACAGTGCTTGATAAGTCTTCTGGTGAAGAAATGTTTTCTAATATCCCAATTAAACTTCCCCTTTAGCAAGCTGAAGCCATTTTGTTTTTTATCTTCATACTTGTAACCTGGGAGAGGAGATTGAACCCCCCCCGGCTACACCCTCCTTTCAGGGAGTTGTAAGAGAGCAGTAAGGTCCCTCCTGAACCTCCCTGTCTCCAGACTAAACCCCCATCTTCCTCAGCTGCTCCTCATCAGACTTGTGCTCCAGACTCTTCCCCAGCTCCAGTGCCTTTCTGTGGATGGCTTCCACATCAATGTCATTCTATCTCAAACCTTATCACAGGATTTGAGGTGCAGCCTCTCGTTGCCAAGTACAGGGGGATGGTTACTGCCCAGTATGGCAATTCAAATAGCAGATAGCCTTCTTGGCCACCAGGGCTCACGTTCAGCTATTGATGACCATCACCCCAGGTCTTTTTCCCCAGGGCAGCCATTCTGTCCTCAGCCCATAGCACTGCCTGGAGTTCTTGGGTTGTTGTGGTCCTGACTCAAGAGCAGGAGCCACCTCTTGGCCTTGTTGAACCTCAAGCCACTGTCCTCAGACTATTGATTTAGCCTATCCTGTCCCTCTGCAGACCCCTCCTGCCCTCTAGCAGATCAGCATGCCACCCAACTTGGTGTCATCTGCAACTGACTGAGGGTATACTTGACCCCCTCACCCAAATCGCTGATAAAGAGATGAAACAGGGTTTTCCTCAGGATTGAGCTCTGGGGGCACCACTTGTGACCAGCAGCCAACTGGATTTATCTCCCTTCACCATCACTCTCCAGGTCTGGCCATTCAAACAGTTTTTAACTCAGTGAAGAATACACCTGTCCAAGCCATGAGCAACCAGTTCATCCAGGAGAATGCTGTGGGAAATGGTGTCAAAGGCTTTGTTACCAGATAATACAAGTCCAGGTAAGACAGCATCCTCATCCTTTCCTTCATTTACTAACCAGATCACCTCCTCATAGAAGGCCATTGGATTGGTCAGGCAGGACTTGTCTTTCACAAACTACTAAAGGCTGAGATAAAGATGATGTTAGGAGTCTCAGCACACCTCCTATCCTTTTTCACTATGTGTCCAATTAAAGATGGAGATTGTCCTTAATCCTTCCTTTGGGGTTGATGTATTTTTTATTGTATTTTATAGCAGTAGCTAAATTAAGTTCTACTTGAGATTTGGCTCTTTGGATTGTACTCTTGCCTGCATACTCCCCTGATTTCATTGCAGGACTCTTGAGTTGCCTGATCCTTTTCCAGAAGTCTTAACATTTTTTTTCTGTTGAGTTCCAGCCAAAGCTCTCTGTGCATCTGGCTCACATTTTGGCACATGGGAACTGCCATTTCGTGAGCATATAAGATTTCCTTCCTGAAAAATTTAATAATACTCTTAATATCATAATAATTATGAAGTGGTAATAGGAGTAGGAAGAATTTAAGAGACAGATACCATTGCCTCTTATTCCAAATTATTGGGTTTTTGATTCTGAAGGCAAAATTAGGAAGTTATTTTAAAAACATGGGTTTCTTTCAGTTATCACTCTGTCTTCTAGTCTACTTCCTGTGCCAGAGGAAGCATTACTAGTCAAATATTAAAGGATTATGTGTTGCACCTGAAGTTCAGACATCTGAGTTATTAAATTAAAAGGAATGAAAACATTTAATAAAAATAAGAGTTGAAATAACGTATTTGTTAAGAATTCCTGCCTCCTTTGTGAAGTAGATAGGTACTGGTTTTACTTGATCTGTAAACTGGCATGTGAAGTAATTTATTCCTGAGCTTGTCATACCACCACAATAATCAATACTGCTCAATACCACAAGTGACACTGCAGTGTAAGCACCAGCATCAAAGAGCTTGCACCGACCTCAGTCTGTGTCCATAGAGCAGGTGCTCAACAGTGCATATAAGAGTAAGAAAAACCTCTCAACATCTATGAAGCTCAGAATCCTAGATATTGGCTTTTACTCTTTTCTTGGTTTTCTTCGTTTCAGAAAAATCTACATTGCTGTGCTTCTTCAGGTCAGAGTTGATCAGGGTTTGGGTTTTTTCCTTGTAATTTTTTTTACACTTTGAAATAATCTTTTAAGAGAACCATCTAGTTGACCACTAAAGATCGGGTACAGAAGACTTGCCAATAACACCAGTGTGAAAACTCATAGCTGAAGTATATATGCTGAAAATTCCTTTTGTATGAGTAAGTTTAACATGGATATTTTCACACAAAATGAAAGGATCTCATCTCGTGTTACAGCAGCTGCTGTAAGTTACCAAACCTCCAATTCTCTTCAAAGGGACTCTGAACTCACAGTATACCCTCAGTAGATTCCTTCAAAGGATACAGTTCTTGGAATTTAATGAACAGGTTAACAGAATCATAGGATATAAACATATCCGCAAAAAGAAAATTTTATTTCTGTATCAGGTACTCTGGCATATTTAAGTACTTGCTTGTATACAACCTAAGAGAGTAATTTTCAGCTACTATCTCAGGCCATAAGTATACAGCAATAAGCTACTTTTTGAGAAATTTAGTGTGCTGTGAGAGAGGTCCCACCATTGCCAACAGTGTGGTAGCTCAGAGATTGGAAAGAGTCACAATAAGAGAACTGCTACCTGTTTAGGCAGAAAACCAAAATAATAGGGAGTTTTCTGTAGCTGATTAGTTAACCAGGAAGTTCTCAAAAAGTAAAAAGGTTTGATTTGTATTCTATTTTTCGAAGGAAGTTGAAAGAAAATTATAATTTTGCAATGGCAGCATTGTTCTAGGAGTGGAAAACAAAAAACAGTTCTTGAATTGGAGTCTCTATATTTTTTATTCACACAAATAAAAATGCATGTTCCTACTAAACTAATAAAATAATTGTATAAAATGGTTTTATTTACTGTAACTCATTAGTTTGCTATAAATGGTATGAAGGTTTGTGGTTTATGTTTTTTGGGGTTTTTTTTGTTTTGTTTTTGTTTTTTTTTAACAGATGTTTGTTTTCTTTAAGCATTAAGGGCTTCTATGGTTTAGAATTCCACTCATATTACTATCACTTGTATCAAGTCAGGACATATACAGCAAGCAATGCCTCATTATAACTCTCTTTCTGGGTGATTTATTAATGGCTGCCATAAATCTGGCAGAAATACATTAAGGATTTTTTTTACTGGAATTTGAGAAGTAGAAATCAGAGACAAGCTTTAGAAACTGCTCAAACTTTACAAATCAAAAGTATTTTCTGAAGACATACCCATGTGTTCCTAAGGCACTGGTTTCCATGAAAGCTAAACCACTTTTTCCATCCAGAATAAGTCTTAGAAACTGAAGGAAATCTACTGAGGCTTAAGTTCGAAAATTAAATCCAGATTTTGTGGAGACATGTAATTACTCAGTTATGCATCTATAGATTTCATGTTATTCCTTTATATAATAAGAAGTGCTTTCCCATTTCTAGAGCTTTGAACTGATTCATGTGCTTAACCTTATGGGCCTTAGCCAAAACTGAATAAAAGATATATAGATATATATATAGATATATATATATGAATATAAGATATTTGTGATGTACATAGTATTTAACTTAGGATTTCATTTGATTTGCATGGTATTTTATTGTGTCATATGGCGCTTCCTATACTAAAACCAGAATGTTTTGATGAATTTCAAATTAGGCAGTTACATTGTATTGGTCATTATTACTTAAAAAAAAAAACCCAAAAAACAACCAAAACCAAAAAACCAAACAAACAAATAAAAAAAAAAACCCCACAAAACCAAACCAGCAGGGAAACACCCCTTTCTTGCTGGCCAGACAACAGAACACTAGGAAAGAGCCATCCAAGAGCTACAGTTCTGGTGACTGGCTGCCCTGATACACGCTGTGTATGTTCTTAACCACACAGTCCCTTCTAGACTGTCATTAGCATACACTCCTTGCAACACTAGGAATTAATTGGAGGGTAAGCGTTTTCACCATGAATAAATTCAAAGTCTGTTACATCCATTAGGTTGCAGGAATATAATTATTCCTAGCTTTCTTGTCCAGTTACTTATACCTATCAAATATCCAAGTTAGGCATTTAAGAATAATCACTACCAGTCACATAGACCACTTTAATTAGAGCTCATTAAGTGATTACTAACTAATTTCAAAACCAGTGACCGACAAAAATGGGGAGAAATAATACATTCAACCAATTTCTGCAATTATTAGCAAGTAGACATAACTTAAAGGAAGAAGAATACTCTTGCATATATGAAAATGACAATACTTTCCAGATATAGGAGGTGTACTCAAGTCCAAAATCAGAAAAGGGTATCTCTTTAATGGTAAACAATGTTAAAGCATTTAAATGACATAAAAAATGCATAAGGAAATTCAGGTACCTGTAGAGGTTGAGAGTATTTCTTACCTTCAGTGTTTCCTTTTGTTTTCTTGGGTACCCATCCATCTATCCATAGTGATGGTGCAATTTGCCAGCACTAATACACTGAAACCAGGTGGAACCAGTAATCACTGTCTATTCAAGATTCAGATGCATACAGAGACCATTAGAGAATGGTGAAGTGGTTGGTTTATTTTATAAGGTGGCCAAAGAACACATTATTTTCACCTCTGACCTTTATATGAGACAGTTTGAAGAAGGAAAAAGCTATTTCGTGTGTTTTCCTTTCCCTGCAATCTCTCATTTTGACCTTTCAGCAGTCCTGTCATAGTAGGAAGATCCAGAGAAGACTAAGCTGAGGACATAATCTATACCATTTCCTTCAATAAACAGCAAGAACAATCCATTAACAAAATTAGACAGCAAGCACAATAACAGAGAGCACGGTATCACAGACTTGAAATAGATTTTGTTCCCTGTTTGGCAGGATTATGTTCTGTCTTTGGCCCAAGGCTGCTGAGGCACGTGGAATTACAGACACGGGAAGCAGAGGCCTACTCATCACGGGGCTTCTTTCTTGATTTATCCTTTCTGAGGACCTCAGCTTCAATAGAGAAGCTAAATTATCATTTGCCAATTTCAATCAAGCCTATAATTTAGTGCTTAGATTTAGGAGACATGAAGTCCTAACTCCTAAACTCTTACTACAATGTACCTGCTATAAATTAAATACACATAAGTCCTAAGCTTTAGCGCAGTGAGTTATGCATGGAAATACTCAAAACCAGATATATCCTTAGCAACCTGCTCTAGATAACCATGCTTGAAGAGCAGAGTTGGGCTAGACAGTCTCCAGCTGTCCTGACAAAAATCAACCACTCTGTGAATTTATTTACCCCTTCTTAGATCAAGCAAAAAGTTTCAACAGTCCCAATAAAACCAGTGCATAAACACCCAGCCCTGCCCTTTTACCTGAAACACAACATGCTGGATGAGCTGAACCAGTGACCATTGCTCTTCCCTGCTTCTGAGCCTCTCTTGGACAGTATCACATCCAAGTTTGCTTCCCAGTGATGTGTCATCACTCACCCTATGTAGGAAGGTCACAACACACATGTAGTATTTGTTGTCTTTCTAATGTATTTAAATATGTTTGTAAAGATAATCCTTTACATGTAATATTTGAGTCTGCAGAAGGAGTGCAAGGTGAAGAAAAAATCAGAAAGCAGTATTCTTTTCCCAGCAAAGAAGAAGGGCCTGATACTAATGCTGGATTGATTTTCATAAATTCAACATCAATACTGTCAAGCACAAACACCAATAACATGCATTACCATTAATCAAGTGCCAATGAAGGAACAACTGTCCCTTCTTCCTTTCTTCCCATACTTGAAGAGGACAGAATGGCTTTTTATATCTTTGTGGTTCCATCAAAAATGCACTATTTTATGTATTTGTTATTTTCTTTGTTTTTCCCTAGGGACCCTTTGGCACATCTTGAACTTCCTCTCTTTAATTTACAAGTAATTTGTGATTTTTGTTTTGCGTTTGCACCCTTGGGGTCTCTGATATTGTCCTGCACTTGTGCTTTTATGTCTTTTGCTACCATGCCATGGCTTTGCTCTTAGCAGCCCTTGCCATTGCATGAATGAGAAGTGAACTCTGAATTTGGCAAATATCTCCTCCACTTTGTGACTTGGTTTAGTTGACAAGGTATTGTTTGGTCAGAGATTGGATTCAATGACTTCGCAGGTCTTTTCCAATCTTAATAATTCTGCAATCCTGTGAATGTGAGGCATATTTCCCAAAGCATCTGAGCAATGGAAGCTCATAATTTCTAAGAGCAAAAACAGAGAAAAGCGAGAGAACTCCACTCTGCTATGAAATCCACTCTTTTTATTTATGCTTGTTGTAATTACAGTTGGATAGCAGTGTCAAGTACTAACTCCCCTTTTACTGGGAAACTGTCCATTGTCTAAGAGGTTATTGGAGGTTAGGCTTTTTCTTTTTTATTCTTTTCTTTCTCTCAGGGAATTTTCTCCCATTTGTTTTCCTAAGAGATGGGAACAACTGATACTTAAGAGAGAGAGGATGTGGCTGAGAGGAGGAGAAGGGGGAAGGGTGCAGTTGGCTACCTTCCTAGCTGAGGGGCTTTCTCTCGGGAAGTGCAGAGATACTGCCAGGTTTTTACTGGGGGATGACGGGCTGGGCTCGGCTCTTGCTCTGGGGACTGGAGGGGAATGGTTGAGTTGCTGCTACCATGAGGAGAATTCACTGCCTCCATGGAGTTCTGTCCTTCACTGCTTCTCCTACTGTGGGTGAGCCTTTGCATTTCAGAGTGGCCATTGAACTGGGACCTTTTTTCCAACACCAGTTCTCACTGGAAAGGACCCTAGCCATCCACTCGGGTGCCTCAGGAAAACCTGGGACCCTGATCCCCTTCCCGCCGTGCTGCTGCACAGCCCTGGTGTTGTTTTTGCTTCTGCTTCGGGTTTTTCACTATATTATAACCCAGCATCCTGTGCCCACCAGGACACCCCCATGGCTCCTGCTATGGCTGCAGAGTTTCTGCTACATTTTATTTGTCACCTCAGGTGTGCCCGCCTCTGCCATTCCAGACACTGCTCCGAGGTTCCTGCTACAGCCCTCCTTTGCCATCCAGAGTGGCACCAGGATCAGCTTCCTGACGTGAGCTTGTAAAGGAAACCCCTCTTCTCTCCCTCCTGCCAGCCCACCCGCCATTACCACAGGGAGAGAGGGCTGAGCTTGTGCCACAGCGCCCCCTGCAGCCGCGGGGGAATCATCACACCCGCCCTGCGCATGGGGCCAACAGCGCCCCTGCCGGCTGGGACTGGAACTACACCAAAGAGGGAAGTGCTCAGCCACCGAGAGACGGCTGTTACTGGGTTTCTGGTTTTGTATGTTGTTGTTTGTTTGCCTTGTTATATATGCATATGTATGTAAAGAACTGTTATTGCTTTTCCTAGGTCTTTGTCTAAAAGACACATAATTTCAAAGTTATAATAATTTGGAGGGAAAGAGGTCACATTTTCCATTCCAAGGGAGATTTCTGCCTTCCTTGGCAGACACCTGTCCTTTAAACCAGGACACTGGTGTCTGCATTAAATACTACCTCAGTTCACCAGAGAGACCACAGTGACTCCAGCAGACTCTAGAGCCAAGACAAAGAGAACCACTGCGTGGGTTTAGAACATAAAACCTCTGACTGTTTCTGAGTTGGATCAGATTTTACTTCTAATCCAGATTTCAAATGTGATATAAATGTTCCTATTAGTGGGCATATTCTTCTCTGATCCAAATTTAACTGATTCATGTAAGCCATATAAAAAGGGCACATGCTTTTATCACATTTTATAGATTCACAGAAGCACTTGAGTTGGAAAGTGTTTAAAGATAATCTACTTCTAATCCCTATGCCATGGGCAGGGACACCTTCCACTAGACCAGCTTGCTCAAAGTTTCATCCCATCTAGCCTTGAATACTTCCAGGGATGAGGCATCCACAAATCCTCTGGGCAACCTGTGCCAGGACTTTATCATCTTCACTTTAAGATTTTTTTTCCTAATCTCTAATCTAAACCTCTTTCTTTCAGTTTGAAGTCATTTTCCCTTGTTCTACCACTCCAGGCCCTTGTCTCTGTCTTTCTTGTGGGCTCCCTTCAGGTACTGGAAGGCCCCAATTAGATCACCCCAAAGCCTTCCCTTTTCCAGGCAGAACAACTCCAGTTCTCTCAGCTTTTCTGTTTTATTTTTCCCCTCTCATTTGAGACCCACTCTCACAAGATCAAACCTCACACCACTAACCTGCCTAGTTAGTAAATGCTGCAGCACAGAAGCATGAAAGTAATCTCTGATTCTCAGCTCTGCAGGCAGTGAATATTTGTGGAAACTCTGAACCAGAACTCACCTTTTAGGGACCCCTGCAGAATAAACTGCCTCAGGATCAGAAGCAGGCTCTGCTAATTACTTTCTGTGACTTCTACACACTTTAGCTCTGACCAAGCCCCATTTTAAGGGTACTGCTATGGAAAGACAGGCCCATAGTATATTTTAATGCCATGTAACAAGTCTCATGTATTAAGAATTAAGAAGAGATCAGCTTTCTGCTTACAGTCTTCTTAGTTGGCTATTTTTAATGATGTGTTTAGTCTGAATCACACTTTTACATAATGCTCCTGTCCATATTGCTTTCATAAGAACTATAGCATAATGGATAGTAATCTAGTAGATTTTCTAGCATGTATTCCTTACCTGGATGTCTTTATGTACAAAACCATTACATTTTCTTTGACTTCTCTGCTTTCACTAAATTAGGATGCTTTGCAGAGAGTCTTTGGAAAAATAATATTCTTTGCTTAAAAACCTCTAAGATTCATAAATAATTATTGTAAAATCAGATTTGTCACAATGAATGCATTATAGATCAAAAATTACCATTATGCAATATCTCAGCCTACACATCTGGAAAGTTAGCATTGTGCTCCATACACTATAGAACAGATCATGATGTAAAAGTGAAATTTGTTATCGACAGGAGAAGTCTACAGACTCTGGAAGAAATTTGATTTAACACTGAAAATATTTTTTCTGATTATTTCTCAGAAAGGAGATTCTACTTACTCTGAAATTAAAATCTGCTGACTTCAGTGTTAAGGGTACCAAGTGCTATATAAAAAAACCCCCAATATAATACATGACCTATGTTTTTAGCTCAGAATCTTCTTTTTCCTTAGCTCTAGAAAAAATCTGATCTGATTTGAACTCAGAAGCACAACTCGCTGCAATGTATCATGTACCTTTTGTTGCTCAGAAACAGCACCACACACTCAATTTCCCATTTTTATGAGATACAAGAACACATACATTGTTGAAAACAAGCACATTCCTGTGCCAGATACTGTATAACACTATGAAACCAACCTAAACTCAGCTACCCAAACAAGTTTTTTGAATGAGAGAGTCTGGACAGAGTTGGGCACTAAAGCAGCTGAGACACAAGTGAACACAGGTTAAAGTAACTGAATAAATAACTCAAAATAAAGCATTGTAAACCTACTGATAGCAAAGAGAGTATGAACACCAGATGTATAAAAGCTGAATTCCTGTGTGACTTGAATTGTCTTATGCTTAGCCATAAATTCTGAATGTCTTCCTGGCTCTATTTATCACTAAACTGAACAGGTCCAGATCTTGTTATGAATGTTTAATATAGAAAGGACAAAGCTTTGTATTTTAATGAATTTAATCTTTCTTAAAACAGATATCACAAAGTTAGTAAAGTCTACTGATCTTATTATGGAGTACATGAGTCTTTGCCCCTCCAAATATGACTTTAACAAGAGACTTTATAGGTAATGTCTGTTAGCACATAGTTTTGATATGTTCTACAGTAATGTATGTGAAAATACTTAAGGATTTTTGACATAGAAATAGGTAATTTTTCTGGGTTAGAAGAATTCCTGTTTCATCTTTTCTTTATCACCCACTGTTTTTTAAAAAAATTGTTATCAAATACTCTGATTTTCTACTAAGATTCTGATGCTTATAACTCATGGAGCTTGCATACTGCTAAGACACTTTAATGATATGTTACATTATAAACATGAAATCTAAACATTTTATGTGTCCATATATCAGTGTAATCACTATATAATAGTGATTTAGCAATGTACTATGGATTAACAGAAAGTAATATATGAAATGTGATGATAATACAAAAGATAGTTTATTCCTTAATCCAGTTTACCATGGAGCAGAAACTTGCTTTGATGATTTTAAGAAAAGCTCCAAGAAGACATAATGTAGTAATATCAGTTACAAGCAAATCAAAAGAACCCTCAATTCTTCTTATTGTCCTGGTTGACATGTGAACAAAACACCAGAATTCCAGCTTCATTTATAGTAAAACATGCAGGGAATAGTAACAAAAAGTGTGCAAGATGTTAAAAGTCACTCACAGAAGCACCAAGGTGAGTTGGGACACTTCCTGCATCAGGCAAAACCAACAGAATGACTTCACTAAATCCAAATAGACACGTGGAAACACATGCACACATATGCATGTGTGGATGTATACATATGCCTATTTTGGGCAGAGATCGTTCTGATCAGCAAGTCTCATATTTCATCACCACAGACAGTCATTTACAACATCTAGACTGCAATCTAAGAAGAACCTGTGTAATCTATATTTTGGTCTTCTGTACAGTGTCTTTCTTAGGGTTATGTATTATTTTTCTTAAGAAAGGACAGCAGTGTGGTTTATGTCAGGTACTCATGCCCTGTGATTCATCACCCTTTTAAGGTGAGGTTAGTGCAGGAGCTCTGACAGTTGTTAGTGGGAAGTGGAGTTTTGGGCTTGTGATAGAGATTGAACATGTTCTCAATGTTACCTATGAGCCAGAAAGTGTTCTGAGGAAAAAAAAAAATCATTCACATATTTTTCTTAATATCAATCTGCTTTGAACATCTGGAAATTTCACTGTTTAAGGACTTCAGGTCAAAGTAGTTACTTGAGACCCTGTGTTCATCACAAGTTATCATGACAACTAAAGGAGATGGAAGCAGTACAGAGAAAAAGATTTACTAGTTTATTACTGTTACATCTCTGGTATTTTCTATAGTATACTGATAATTCTCTAGTCAAAAGAAAACTTCATCCTTGTTAAAAGTATCAAAATTGGTATCAGAGACATGTATGGTGTAAGAAGGATTATGACTATGATGAAATCCTTTGGTTCTTTATCTTAAACTTGGTTTGGACAAAACCTTCTAGCTATCATTTTTCCTTCCAATAGCTTTCAGAACCACAGCCATATCCAATATCCAAACCCATGCATTTCCTATTCAGTGGATGAAGCTGGCATTATTAGTAGATGAGCAGCACTGTTTCCAAATTTGTTCACCCCTGCTAGCCAAGACGTGAATTGTCCTCACATCACAATGTGCATGAACATGCTGCTCCAGAATATCTTCACGTGTAGATGCTGGAAACAATTGAAGCTGCCACATAATAAGGAAAAACAAGGGGTTGGGGGGGCAAATGGGGTGCAGCATGGGGTACATTTTATATGATTGAAAATATAGTTTATGGACTCTGCACATAAATTAAAACACATTTCATTCATTCATAAATCTCCCTGTTACAAAATACAATTATGAGCCCATCTTGCCTCTTTAATCTACCATTGTAATTCTTTGAAAGTGCCTTCACACAATGATGGGTTTTCAGTTTGGTGTGATTGTAAACATGTTGAATTGAGTTTCTGTCCAGAGACAGAAAGAATTACTCTACTTTAGTCTTGAACTACATGAGTATTGGTTTCAGAAAAAAACACTGAAATAGGGGGGAAAGGGATAATTTTATAGGAAATGAGAGAAGCTAGGTTAAAAAAAAATAGGCTGGTTACACCTTGGTATTTGGAAAAGTGAAAATATCTTCCTGACTTCTTAAGCATGCAGTTAGGAGAACAATAAAATTGATAATGCTAATTTTCTATTCAATAAGAAACAAAATTTATTTTTGACTTTTCTCCATTCTCCATATAACACTAGAAATTAGTTCCATATATTATAAGAAATGAAGCTCATTTTATCCTATCCAATGGAGATGCATAACATGAGGCTTAAGAATATCTGACACATGCAAATGTTTATTATAATTTCTTAGATACTCAAAATCCCTTGTCTTCTCTGGTTTTGTTTTTATTCTACCCATTACCTACTGATTTTTTTTGTAAGTGTAAACACTTTTAAAGCAGTTTAAAAGGCACATAGCTGACCTGCTTCCAATTTGCAACCACTATATTTCAAGAAATATACACAGTGGTAAAATAGTTTTGCTCTTAATAATTCAGTCTTTCCTAGATCTCTGTTCTCTCCCCTTTTCTACAAGTTTTTGCAACAAACTAGAACAAAAGTCTTCTAAAATGTTTTGCTTGCAACTGAAGTAGTCAATTCCCTTGATTTTATTCTCATCCAGGCATACACTTTAAAATATGCAGAATGCATACATGAAAAAGAAGCTCCCAAGTATTCCCCAGTATTCAGGCTTCAGACTTGCGCTCAGAATAAACCACAGTATGGTATCAAAAAGTTAAATGTAACTACATGGACCAGAAAATAACATTGCATACGTACCATAGTTGAAAGTCAGGATGCTACAACAAAAATGTCATTCTCAATATTTGTCAAACTTGATAATTTTAAAGAAGTGTATCAACTTTAACATGTTCATGCACATATATATTTTATATAAAAATGCGTTAAAATTATACTCTTTGAAAAGCAATTGTCTTATTTCAGAAAATATCCCGAGCCTGATGATAATGGTTTTTACAGAAATGTTGCTTTTACTGTAGGGAGAAGAAAACATTTCAAACTTTCTGAAGTGGTGCAGAATGCAGAAGCACTCCATTACCTTCCTACAAGGTATTGCATGATAAGCTCTGGTCACTGAAAGGCACTTCCATACTTCTGGCTCATGGAGTACTGGCTTCCAAATTGGCTCATAAATCATCTCCTGGGGACACCCTGGAATAGTTCAGACAAAGTGCTGAAGTGTGAGGCAGTCATTAAAATTGAATCAATTTCCCAGAGAACTGGTATACAGAGAACCAGACACTATTCAGAGTTTTCTTTTATCATGAAGTCCCTCAACTTACATTAAACTAAAAGCTTAAGGTTTTGTTTACAGTACCCAAAACCAGAAAACTGGCATATGCTTATCTTCACCATAGCTGAAAAGGCAAAAAAAGGATGTGCTGAATAGATTTACTCTGCATTCAATGTCAAGTGTCTAAGCCTGCACTTACTTCCTCTAGAAGGCTTTCCTGAAACACTGTTGGTAATAAACTGTTCTGCCAAAAAAAAAATCCCATTCATCGTTGCAGCAGCCCTCTTGTTAGAGGGTAAAAATGAGCCCAGACACAGACTTTTCATGTCAGCATGAAAAGTGTCCTGGTCTATTCCTCTTTACAGCTCAGCCATCCTGACTCCAACCATTCACTGACTCTGGCTGCAGCAAGCTCCTGCTGTAGGTTTCCCTTGCAGCCTCTGACTGCAGGTATTAGTTTGCAGACTTTTACCCAGCTAGACTCTGACTGCAGACCCAGACAGACCTCACAACAGGGATTCTCTCTCCTCAGGATCCTTCACCTTCATGATTCTCTCTCACCAGCTAACCCACTCCCTTTGATCACACTTACCTTTACTGGATATAGTTGTTTCTCATCAGGGGCGAGGCTGAATTGGGTAATTAACACAGCTGTTATCACACAGCTGTTACTTATCAGGGGCAAGGTCACCTGTATTCCCTTCTCCTACAATTCATCATCAATAGTGTTTACATTTTGGATACACTAGCTTTGACAGTCAACTTTCTTTTAGTATTTTGTATAGGGTTTAGACTGTTTTAATCTTTCCCTCACTCCATTTAAAATAAGTTATACAAAACCAAACTCACTGAGGAAATAGTCACCTCTTTCTCTAACATACACAGTAAACAAATTCCTTGGTGATGCAAATGTTTATCAGAATGTTTATCTGTACCCAACTGAACTCATGCAGCTGCTTGCAGCAACACAATCACAAGTCTCTCATAATTCTCTATAGAAAGGGTGAAGCAAGTCTCCAGTGGGGGCTTTGGGATGATCACAGACAGCCACTATTGAAAGATACTGCAACAGATATTTTGAAGTCAATCACTTAAATATACTGAAGATTTCAAAAGGAAAGTCATCCAGATAACTAAAAAGGGAAAACTTCTAAAAAAGGTCAATGTTGTCCTCCATAACCCAAGAAATTCCATAAAAGATTCCATTGTCCATCATTCTATTCTGATTTGCACTGCTGTCAACATTCTTCTTGGACATGTGAAACATCTTTTTCTTTTCTAATATTGGAACTGTAGTGACAGACAAACAACTTTTTCTATTTAGCAAATCTCTCTGGTTCATTTACGTGCTACTTTGTGGCTTTCGTGATCTAGTGACCACCATTGAAAACAAGGATGTATTTTTATAAATTTCAACGTGATCTGGACATCTTGGGTACAAATTTACAATATTTTAAAGCATGATGTGAATTATTTCTGTTCACATTTATGTATTTATTGTCTGACATGGAAACTATGTTACTATTTTAAAAAAAAGCCTTTCAAGAAAAGTAGATGTATGTAAATTCACTGATAGGTCAAGACTGTGTTTGTTATACATATGAAGTACAGGAATGTCAGTAGTTTTTTACATAACAGTATCTGTATTACATACTACATGCATAAAGTTCTGATTGTTTTTAATTCTAGAACTCACAGTTAAAAGTTACAGATGAGGTTTTTTATCAGATATTGTGAAAATGTGTAAGAATCTTTCATCTTACCACAAGATTTTATTCTAGCAAAAAATATTTCATAGTAGATTTTAATACATTTATGGAGGTACATTATAAAACAAATATCAGGCAAAAGCAACCTTTTAAAAGTAGTTATGATAGTGCAAGGTCCTATGGACTTGTAGGAACCAGAGCAGACCATGCCTAGGTTACCTGCCTGACATTCTGCCTGCAGAAGACTCATCCTGCATATAATGTAAAATGAGATCAGAATTTAAATTAAAAGCCCACTCTCAAGAAAGCCATCCCATTCTGATGTTGTGACATTTATGTGCCTAAAGTCTATAGTGCTGTAAGTGAGTGAAGCTACCTAAAGGAGAAAAGAACAGCATTATCATCAAAACTTATGATACTCATTAAGTCTTTTGATGAGCATAGGTGAATTTAATTGCTCTTTAGAGCCTGGAAGATAAATCGTAAAACCTGCATACAAAATTAACAAGATCACCTCAAGAAACTGGTGGTTCCTCATTGACGTCCCTGACAATAAAATGGTCTTCATATATCACCTGGGATTCATCACTTTTGAGTAACGCATTTACCATCTGTGCTCATCCCAAACTACTTCTGATAGAATGTCTGACTTCATAAACTTTCTTGGGTAAACAAATCCCCTAAACCAAGACAACTTTCACGTTTCTGCAGATAAGTGAACAGATTCACTGCACCATTTTTCTAACACAGAACTAGTAAAAGTAGAGAGCTACAAATTGCTCAGATTCATAGACAAATTATTCAGTTTGCTGTATGAAATCAAATGAGATACCAATAGTTTAATTTGCTTAGATAAAGTATTATTCAGTTTTCATCCATTTCTGAGTACATATTCCTGGTCTAACATCCTGTCCAAATAGTTTAATGATTTGCCATTTCTTCAATTTTCCAAAAAAGCCAGGTTGAATGGAGCTCTGAGCAACCTGGTGTAGTGAAAGGTGTCCCTGTTCACAGCATGGAGGGGAGCTATATAATCTCTAAGATCCTTTCTAAAAAAAATATTCTTTTAGTCTGTGATTCCTTGATCCTGGAGTTTTCACAGTATCTTGACAGAAGGTCAGAGCCCTTCCTTACTGCTCTTCAATTCTGATAAAGGCATCTTGCCTGAGAAATTCCATCACTTAAATCTCTTGGTGGCCATTTATGTCCTGCTTTTAATACAAGGGTTTTCCATCATAAAAAGCTCTAGTGAAATTGCTGGCAAATAACATGACTTTTCTGCCAGCAAACTTCTCTGCTTCCCAAGGTGAAATTACTTAGATGAGATAGGAAGGACATCAATCTGCTGAAGTTAGTCCAGAGAAGGCCACCAACTTGATCAGAGAGCTCGAGCATGTCTCCTGTGAGGAAAGGCTGGGAGAATTGGGATTGTTCAGCCTGGAAAAGAGAGGTTTTGCATTGACCTGATTGTGGCCTTCCAGTACCTGATGGGGGCCCACGTGAAAAAGTGGGGGGGAGACAATTTACAAGGGCCTGGACATAGGACAAGAAGGAATGACTTCAAAGAGAAAGAAGGTTTATATTAGATCTTATGGAAAAAATCTTTCCTGTGAGGGTAATAAGGCCCTGGCATAGGTTTCCCAGAAAAGCTGTGGCTGACCCACCCCTGGTAGTGTTCAAGGCCAGGTTGGATTCATCTCTGAGCAACCTGTTCTGGTGGAAGGTGTCCCTGCCCATGGTAAGTGGTTGGAATGAGTTGATCTTCAGGATCTCTTCCAACCTAGGCAAGCTACCCTTGGTAACTTTTGATGTTCTTCAGAAGGATTCATTCATAAACTCAAGTGTGTTTCAAAATGTTAAGTCAGAATAACAAAAACTGTGCCCTAAAATACAGACTAGATTAAAACGTTGTTAAGAAAAGTGATTGAAGTGTTCAGCATTTCTGAAAGAGATACAAAGGTGAAGTTCCAATGAAATATGAAAAAAATATTGGAAGTTCCTTCTGTTTCAAATGGTCTCTTGGAATGCCATGCACTGTTCCTTAACAAATTCAAGGCCCACAGTTTCAGCACAAAGTTATAATAGTGGGTTCTTGTATTGCAGAAAAAAAAAATACTCTGGGATCTTTTCAGATGAGAAAGGGAATTGGCCAAGTGTTTGCATATCACAACAGAGTACCCTGGGGAAAGAAAATAAATAACTACTAAGTAAAGCTTAAAACAGGAAAAGGAGTGCATTATCACTGTTGAATTCCTCCTCTTACAGAGTATAACTGCAATCCATGTTTCTCCCCAGATGGAAGGCATTATACCTATTTAGAAAACAGGAAGTTATCTTGCACAAATAAGCGCATAGAAAAATACAGGGTGTTATGTTGCACTGTCAATACATAATGGCAGTGCCTTATCAGCTGTTGACAAGTCTATTTTAGAACCAGTACTTACCCAAAGCTCAATATAAATAGTAAACCCATCCAAGCAAGCCTTTAGTGGTTCTATATTTTGAAGACAGAAATGTTCTCACTCTAAGCCAGTTAGATCTGTAAACTGTGCACAGAATTAATTTTATGCCAGCAGATTACTGTTTTTAACAGGTTATACAAGGCACAGAGCCATATAATTGCTCTTCACTTGAAATATGCTCTCATTCAAACTGAGGAAATGAAGTTAGCTGAAGGTGCAGCTGGGGGTGAGGAGGAGCACATCTTATCAGTGCAATGACTTGTTCTTTACAGGTGGTTGGTTCAAAAATTAGCAGCTATTTTTTTCTGCAGTAATAAATTCTAATATTTGAAGAGAGTGAGAACAGATGGATTGCCAGTTCATTGCCACTTGCCACAGCACTATGAAGATTTAATCTTTATGATGAGCAATTCACTCTTTACATAAGCACTATACTAGCATTCCAGTATTGTGTCTCATCAGCCCATTTTAAAGCAGACTGGTTTCCCAGACGTTTTCAATATAGTTTGATTCTATTTTTTCTTGAAAATACAAATTGCCCTAAGACATTTTAGCCCTCCTTAAACTATGTGTTACCTGTCAAATAAGTACTAAAATTTCAGAAGAGCAACACTATTATTTGGAATGCATGTTTAGATGCAGGGATTTTATTCGAAGAGACTAAAAGCTCCCTATCTTTTAGATGCAATTTACTAATTTTTATTCTGCAAAAATAAAAAATATAATGGTCTATCTTTACAGCCATAATTTCTGTTGGTTTAATGAGAAAGGTTTCATATTCTAACTCAAAGAGCTTCTCCTGCTAAAATGTACTGGTAGATAGGTGAATACATCTGTCTGCAGCCAGAGTAATTTATCATTCCCTATAATAAGTTCCAATGTATGGCCCCTTACCCTAAAGAGGCCAGAAACATGCAAAGGGGAAACTTCCATGGCTCAGGGGCGTTGAAAACTCTGAATCTCAGCCAGCTGCCTTCTGAATTCCTAAAATCTTTCTAGTCTGACTTTCTAAAATCTTTGCATTCTGATTTTCTAAAAATCTTTGCAGCAGTGCTTTTTTTGTACATAGATTGGGGTTTTTTTGCAGTCAATTGAGCAAACAATTTCCACTATAATTAGAGCTGCATTTGAAATATTGGTATTCAATTATCTGGCTTTTCATACAGAACAAAGACTATGGGGATTTTCTCAGGTGAAAAATTAAAAAATATATTCTTTTAAAATATACAAGATACAACAGAACTCTGTTTTTTGCCTAAATAAATGCTGCTTTAGCACTCCCAGATAAGTGATTGGTAAAACTATACAGGCAAACAAGCTCCTCAAGGAGGCATCTTATGTTGTCTGGATAGAGCTACACTTTGAAGGCACTGAAAAGGCACAGGGAGAGAACTGTGTGGTGATAAAAGCAGAAATTTGAATTAACTTATAATTGGAATCTGGTTAGAAAAAGTCATCTAACCATACATTGTTTCTCTTCCTTTCCTTATTTTCTTGCTCAAGGTTTCCTTCATGAATGCCTGATTTGTGTAATTGCGTTACAGGATTGTTTTACAAGCCCAGTAGAGGGTGCTGAAGAATATCTAGCATAGTTTTAAGTTTCGTTAGAGCAATAACACGTAACTCTTGTTTTTACATTGCAAATAGCAGCTTCTCTTTAGCTTGCACATCAATTCTTGCACAAATTCAGCTCATGGACTAAACACAACCAACCTATTTGCACATCTGTCTTTTTGCTTAGCTCTCAGTTTTCACCTCCTCTTCCTAAAAAGCCTTTCAAATAGTCACACCAATCTGAGAGTGTAGAGACCACCTCCTGCACACTAGGCCTGTGAAACGAGCTGGAAGGAAGCACAAAGCAAAAACCTTTTACATTTCTGCAAGGTCAGACTAGAGGATAAGTCATTCCCTGGACACTGTTCTCAGTCACCGCAGTGTTCAATCATCCTCTGGGCATTTAAGAAGGAGAAAGGAGCACAGATTTGGGTAGTTTTACAAATGTGCTTTTGGTTACTTTGTGCCCATATCAATCTGTAGATAATAGAAGAATATGAGAAAAACAATGTATTGCTTAAATAAGTTCAAAGATAACTAAAAGGATATAACTCATTTTCAAACTACTAAATTAAGCTATTTTTCAGTACATTAAAATCTTCATATACTGAGGGTTTTGTTGGAAATTACAATTATTTTCATTGGAAAAACAAGTAATAGAAAAAAATTGTCATAATCTTATTAGCTAGAACCATCAAAAAAGCTGCTATATGGTGGCTGTGCATAGAAACACGGTGCTCATTTTAAGAAATAAATTTAATCTCTTTTGATAACAGAAAAGACTTTGTTCTCAGTGGTTATTTCTGGCATGTTCTTATATATTATTAGAGAAATATGATGTCTCTTGAATTCTCGTCATCTTGTAAAAATACAGAAAATAAATTTGAGGCAAATCTGCTATTCTAAGCACAATAGGAGCAAACTTACTGTGAAGACTTTTAAGGTATGCCGTGCGTATTTTGCACACAAATTCAAAGTGTCATTCTGCCTGAGTATCCTGGTATAAACCCGGGGTTCAGAACTGTCTTTTTCAACTGATCAAATCTTTGATGCAAACCTTTGAAAACTAAGAACTTGTTTGATTCCTTGTTAAAGTGCTCATTAGCCTGGTTTAGAAATACCAGCAGCTAATGACGTTTAGGGAAAATACGTGCCTATATCTCTACAAAAAATGTCAGGTTTTGCTGCTCAGTGACATTTTCCCCTCTGAATTTTTGTTATTATTGAGTGGCATGCAATATTCAGAGTTTAATTTGATTCCCATTTCAAAGGACTCTTTTCAAACCCAGTTATGGAATTCTCTTTGATTTGGCATCTCAGTAGCTGTTGAACTTTGACATTTGTACAAGCAGCATTTGGATGGAGGTAAAAATACCTTCTTCTCCCTTATAGAAAAGCAGATAAGAGAAAACCCAAACAATTTAAATGCCTCTTGCATATCAAGATCAGCTATGCAAAACATTAAATATAAAAAATTTAAAAACCTGTGGAAAATGAAACAGAAAAGATGAGTTTGGAGTAGAACTAATCACTTTCTCAAATATCCACAAGAAGATCTTCTAAAGAAAATATGGCCAATTACTTCAATTAAGTCTGATATTGAAATCTTACAAAATTATTAGATCATCCAAACACTCAAGTCTGGGTGTGTTAACACACGTTAAAAATAACAACCCTCTTGGCTTTTGTGTGGGCGTTATGTCAGATGGAGGATGACTGATACAGGACTCAGATTTCAACCTTCCAGGTTTTACTCTCTTTAAGTCATTTTTTTCTTGGAATCAATATATACAAGATTATGCCACAAAGTCTATGAACTATCAACAGTACAAAGGACAGAGGAGAGAGAAATTGTAAATTACAAATACACAGCTCTAAGAGAAACCCAAAACCCAGGCATTAAGGTGAGAAAATGACATCTGAAAAAGATAAAGATATATATAACATACTCACTTTTAAATTCAACCTAATAATTGTCCTCAAAAGGGTATGATCATTGGCATAATGCTTCAGGATCTATATTGATCCTCATTACTGGAATGAAATCTATCATTTTGGCACCACACTTCTTGTGCTGTGTTGGGGCATTTTAGTATTTATTTAAAACAGGGGAAGACTTTTACTTTACCATTCATTTGAAATATTGATTGATATATTCATCTGGATAGTTACAAAAATCATGAAGAATTATGTACCTGTCTAAATTCTTGCAGGTAAAGCTGTGTATCTGAAGTAGCTACTCTGCTTGTAGAGGTTCTTTATGCAAATAACAGAAAGAGACAGTCATTGTGAGTATGCAAGACATTCAAACTGCCCTCAACCCAGAAAACACCTATTTTCTGCTCATTAATGTAAAGGGAGAAAAAATGGCAGCTCAGATGTGAATGTTGTAAGACAAATTAGCTGGATCTCTGTTCATGTCCCCATGTTCTCACATATTCATGTGTTCATGTGCTACTACTCACCTTTCAGTACTGTAAGGACTGGAAACTCCAGAGGAAGAGTCTACACTTCTCAGTCTCTGTCTGATTTTGTTCTATTCTGTACCATTCACCATTCCTATAACCACAACTTTTAATTTTTTTCCTGTAAATTAGAAGATTTTTTCCTCCATCATCTCTCTCCCCATCAGTCCACTGCATTCTTTTGAGATCTGTTAAAAACAGAAATCCAAGATTGCATCACTGTGTCTCAAAGTAAAACAGAAATAGAAATTCATCAACTAGATTGTGTATGTGTATCAAATCAAAAATACACAATGTGGCAAACAAGTGGAACTTAAAGTTCCTGTATTTTTCCAGAGCTGTAATGTTTCTGGGATTATGGAATTGTTCACAGGAATGCAAAACTGCAATAGATAAGCACAGACTTCCCAGGAAAGGCAGAAAGAGGGGAGAGACCATGCTCTCTGAAGATGACTGTCCACCACAATCAGCTACAGTCAAGAGGGAAAAGGTTGGATGAAAACTTAGGCTAAGGCTGGAAGGAGGGCCAAGAAAGAATGGACATACTGGTGGATGTTGCTTACAGAAAACTTAGTCAGGAAGAGAAAGGGAAAAAAACAAACTTCTTTAAAATATTGGAAAACGCTCTTAACAGTTCTTATGGGCGAAGTTAACATCTCAGAATTTTCTGGAGGAAATTATAGCATAATACAAGTAATTTGAATTTCTAGAGTGTGTTTAAGACGATTTTTTGCTGCAGCTATTAGAGATGGTCTCCAGAATCTGCTATTCACAAATAATGAAGCAGTCAATAATCAATGGTGGGCTTGTCTGTTATGACTGTAAGATGATAGAGTTTAAAAACATAAAATTAAGACAAGCAACAAAGTAAAGACTCTGGTTTTACAGATGGTGGACTTTGGCTTGTTCAGTGATCTGCTTCAGAAGGATAAAGAAATCAGTACAAAATTTCAGATTAAGTGTACCTGTTGCTGAATAAAGCAGGTAACAGACAGAGAAGATGGAAAGGGATGAGACAGTCAATACTTAGTAATTTCCATCATGGTCTCCCAGGTCTCAGGTCTCCCAGGTCTCAGGTCTCTCAGGTCTATGGATGGCATAACATAAGGAAAAGAGGTACTACCCATTGCAGAAAAAAATCAAGTTAAAGACTGTTTAAGTAAATTTTCATATGCCTATCTGTAGTTCCAGGCAGAATACCTCTGGTAGTGCTGAGCCGTCACTGACTTTGAGGCAATTCTGTCATCTCTGACACACTCTGGTGACTGTTCATGACGACAAGAACTAGACAAAAGTACACCCTAAGTTAGGAAGAATGGTCAAGAAAGCTACAGGCTAGGCCATCTCACCTCAGTCCTAGGAAGACTATCACACAGAATCACTAGGTTGAATCCAAGACCATTGAATCCAACCCAGCCCTAACACCTCAACTAAACCATGGCACTGAGTGCCACATCCAGGCTTTTTTTAAACACATCCAGGGATGGTGACCCCACCACCTCCCCGGGCAGATCATTCCAGTCCTTTATCACTCTCCCCATAAAAAACTTTTTCCTAATATCCAACCTATATTTCCCTTGGTGCAGCTTAAGGCTGTGTCCCCTCATTCTGTCTGTTGCTACGTGAAGAAAGAGACCAACTCCTAGCTGACCACAACCACCTTTGAGGAGATTGTAGAG